>BHFT01028254.1:0-23643 GCA_004320025.1 Laticauda laticaudata | reverse complement strand
AAAAGTCTGTGCAGAGGCTCTGCAATGGAAGCTTTGTGAGGGAGGAATGCAGCATAAAAGTTGAGAAGCCCTAAGAAGACTTGGAGCTCAGTCTTGTTGGAAGGTGTGGGTGCCTCGTGGATAGCCCTGACTTTGGATTCAATTGGGTGTATTCCAATTGTATTCACCCTATTTCACTGCCTGAAAGAGCCAGCCAACTCATAGGATGACAGAGCTCATAACTTTTAAGAATCCTTTCACATAATCAGAATTCACATAATCAAAATAATGTCAGATAACCCTAGACATTGTTTTACATTTTCCTGTTAATCTAAAATCAATTATAAGTGATTTGGCCAGCAAAATACCTTGCAAATATGTCAGAAGAATGTGATTTAGGATTATCCTGCCATCCCTGATCTGTAAAGTATAAGCCATCTTGAGCAGTGCTACTGGCTGAAATTCTGCCAATGCAAAGAGAACAGAAGATGATTGACATTTTATTGCTCTTATTGCCATGGTAAAGGCGCAAATGTGAACTCATACTTGTACTAATTCCTTATCTTCTTTCACCTCCCATTACAGAACTTTTCAGTAAACCACACAGCTCTCTCTGACATGTGGTTCAAGAGAGATCATTTGAGTACAAGAAGGTCAACCACATTTGTCTCCACATTCCAGAGATCAAAATGCACATAGAATTCATAGGAAAATATCATAGCCTTCTAACAATGACTGGATCTATCAAGCAACTGGAGTAGGTCATCGTAACTGATCTGTCACCCTTGCAGAGTTAAGAAGTATTAATGAGCAATAAACTGACAAGAAAATAATTTGACCATAATAAAAGACTGATCACAATGTGCTTCAGATCACAAGCTAACTGTTTGAGGTGAAATTTGATCAAACAAGTGATTACTTCTATGCACTGGACTCATAGTTCTCATGGTGTCCATAAACTGCTGAGTCACTCCAAATTCTGTCCTTAGAGAATGGAGTCAAGAAGAATCCAACATTAACCCTGCAGTGAGACTGAAAATTGAACCTACTGGATAGTAACATACATATTCTTAGCTTTTCTCAACTATCTTGGATAGAAACACTTGGAGCCAGATGTCTGTGGAATACATTACAGGAACATCTTGAAGATGAAGTACTGTAACTCCCAAAATCCAAGTGGCAGGATCATTGATAGGGCTGTATCAGCAGCGGGATCCTACCTGTTCCACTACTGGTTTGGTGATCACGCACGTGTGCATGTGCACCTAATGTGTGTGCACCTAATGTGTGTGCACCTAATGCAAGTGCACCTAACATGCACATGCAACTTTACCTATACCAGCTGAGGCCTGCAGTGCCAATCAGCTGAGAGGATTAAGAAGAGAAAAGCGCAGGGGTGGGTGGGCAGGAGGGCCAATCCTGCACTTTCCTATTCTTTCTCCTCTCAGCTGATTGAGGCTTTTTTTTCCTCCTCTCAGCTGATCGTGAGAGGCTTTTCTTTTACTACCAATTTGGCTGAACCAGGCTGAACCAGTGGCATACCACCACTGGGCTGTATCCACCCTCCTCACTTCCCCATCCAATAAGGCATTTAGATTCTTCTCTACAACCAAACCTAGTACAAGCAGATCTATTCACTAGCACAACCTGAAGCCAAAGAACTACTAATAATCAATTTAAATTGGTGAGTTGGAAAAGGAACCTTACACCAAATTTATGATCCCTTTTCTTCAAAAACAGCTGGTCCAGGGCCTCCCATTATATTTCTTCTGTTGGTTACTGGGATAATCTTTTACAGCTCCCATTACTACCTACAATCTGGAATAGAATAATTTTATTGTTACTTGTTTAATTTTATTTTAATAATTAATTGATTTAATTTGTTTTAATTTTGTTTTAATTTTAATAATTTTATTGTTACTTGTTACCTTATTGTTGTAAATGTACACTAATCAGCATACATTAAAATGAAATTTCATTGCATACAGCTCTCAAAGGGTCACTACCTCCAATATGTACCACATAAACATGACAAAAATATGCATATACCCACATGCTCACATATATTCTATGACAGAGGAACAACACAGTCTAGTTCAGATGTATACATGTATACATTTCAAACCGTTCAGATTCTGAGATGTCTTTTTAATTATTACTGTTAACCAGCGCTACCATAGAATTTGGCCTAGCTGAGAGGTCTAATAACTTCTTTTGCCCACTAATATCACTCTTTCATCCCTTAGAAAAATTAGGGCAAGAAATTAAAATCTGCTTCTCCCACTCTCCACAATAGTGCTTTCCTCTGCATTTTCATATCCTTCCACAATGTCAGCCTTATGAGGTAGATCAGATAGGAAACACAATCAGACTGCTAATTGTACGTTTTTGCAAGGTTTCATTAACAGAATTTTTCAAGTCTGAATGTTGTTCTCTTCCTGTATACCCTTTATAGCGCAAAGCTAGGGATGGTGTTTTCTGAACTTCTTGCCCTATCCCTATCACTGCTGCAGATTAAGCTGCCTTTTACCTGATCGTTCCCTTGGTTCTGTCACTTTGTCCTGTCTCCCAAGGCCATTCCCACACACCACAACACACAATTGCTTTCGATAAAGTGTTGTTCTATGTGCTATCACATAGCTGCATGCCACCCTAACAATAAGAAGACCTCATCTCATTTGTAATGCATAAGGGAGTCTTACAGCCATGATCCTACGAAGTTAGATTCTATTATTTTGACTTATACCTGAGTATCTATCAGATATGGGGTTGAGGTATACATTTCTTTGATTCCATTGTTATCTGACAGTTGGTTTTAGAAGGTAATACAACTAAGGAACCTCTGCTATGTGGGATTTATGTGTAGTTACATTCCATAATAATTGCTGTCATCTTTCATGAGGATTACATCTTTAATGTAATGTGCAGATTATAGGTTTCAGACAAATGTTAAGCAGCATGGAAGATGATACTAATTTTTATGGAATGTCACTACATAGATCCCATAAAGGAAATATTCCTTAATCCTTCTGGACATTATCCAAGGATATGTTGTGAGGCATGTCAAGGAAAAACATGATTTATCAACATAACCATAACATGGGTTTATGGAAGAAATTGAATAAGTGATCAGAACTATTCTCTGCTGAGTTGCATCAGCATGTTCAAGTGCTTGCTGCATATTTTTCCATTTCTTAAATTATTTCTTCACTCAATTGCCTGCTCAGTGGGACATTTTACCAAATCAGTTTGTAGCTAGTATCATAATGAAAAATTGGCTGCTCAGTTAGGGATGAACTAAATTAAACAAAAAAAAAATTAATGGGCTTGTCCGAGAATCCAGTAAAGCATTTGACATCATGAAACAGAGCTGCCAAAGCTAAGCAATGTGTGTTGTCCTGCAGTTTTTACTTCTATATATGCAAATCAACTGTCAAACAATCTAGTTTTCTGTCTGTAGATATTTGGCATCCTTTGCTGGATGGCTGTTCTAAGATTGCATCAAGAGGGATGGTTGCCATGAGTTTTCATAATCATATGCTATAGTATATTCAACTATAATCTGATGAATTGTGAAATATGTAGCTGCCTTTGGCAGAAATCCCTGCCATATGGGATGAATTTGCAATGACATCTACAATGTCATTTTGTGAATGTATCAGAATCATAAGATCTGATACAGTGAAGTTCTAAATGAATCACTCCTCTTTGAAATGGAGCCCCTTGATGATTGAGCATCTAGTCCTTACTTTTAAAAAATCAAAACAAAGCACCACATTTGTTGGACAGGTGAGCAGATTACTGCCTAAAAGGTGATTTTATATTCTAGGGTGGATCTACCTGTACTAAAACTGCTGGTCTATTTGTGTCTATCCAGAATAAGGTTAAGTTTACAAATCCAAAATGGACTCAGCAGTTTAAGGATTTTTGGATGTTAGACAACACCAGAAGAAGACTTGTCAAAGGAATGATGGTATGATCTTGAGAAAAAGAGTGCTAGAAAGCATTCAATATGTTGCAGGAATATTTGAAAAGCTCAGAAAGATTTTCAACCAACACAATATATATACACACTTTAAACCCCTAAATACACTATGTCAGAAGCTTGTCCACCCCAAGGATAAAAGCCCAGATACAAACAGAGCAGTGTGATACATGTAATACAATGCAGTACAGAACTGTGCATAGGAGAAAAAAAAACAACAGCTTCACAAATGCATGGCACAACATAGAGGAACAAACCCATCAGGACAAGTTTCAGCAGTCTGTCCACATTTGAAAGACAAAGATCATTCTTTTGAAGACAACAAAGTCCACATTCTGGATAGAGAGGATTGCTGGTTTTAAAGAGGGGTCAAAGAGACCATCTACATTAAGACTGAATAGCCGTCTCTCAACAGAAGAGAAGGGATTTGACATCACCAGTCTTCTGTTTACAACACAGTACTTTCAGCAGTTCCAAGAAGGATCCTCACCCATTTGCACTATTCAGGTGATCGACTCTCAAGAAGGAGTGTCAATGACCAAATAATTACAAGAAATAGAAATCATTTCATCCTCCACCATTCAGTAAGAACTAAAGTAGTTTCTTGAATGAGAAGCAAAATGTCTTCAAGGAAAAACAAAGTCCAGTTGCTTTTAGGATAATTACTTTGGGGCCATGAGACTGTTGTTGAGGTAAATGAGCAAGCGGACAGATAAAAGCAATGATTTACCAGCCAGAAGATCATCAATCAAGCACATGTCAACTCTTCAGTTTGAAAATGGATGGTAAAATGCTAATTTCAGAAGCCCTTTCCTTCCACTTAGATGGATAAAGAGAAGTAATTAGCAGAAAACGATGCTTATGTACTAGGAATTCATGGATGTTCAGTTTTGTCACAACATATTCAGGTGCATTAAAAATGTTAGTCAGAAACAAAATGTTAAAAAAATGGTTAAAGTGTAAAGTATTTTGCTATGCTGTACTTGGTAAGAGAGGAAGAACAAACCACTTACCTAAAGGAATACAAACACTATTAGCAGTGCAGAAGCTAGAAAGTGAAAGTGCTTGTCTGAACTAATAAGGCTCAAACTGCTTCTTCTTGTCTCTATAAACTGAATTAAAAGGAGAAGATGTGAACGACTTCCGGTTTGCAGGGCTTCGGCGGCAGGAAGGAATCCGCGATTGTGCATGGTTTCTGCCTGGGCTTGCCGCTGGAGCACCCCGAGCCATCTGGCTTCAGGGCTAAGCCACCCCGTAGAGGTGTTGAAGAGGGGGGAGATTCCAGCAGGGTTGAGGAAAGCCGCATCTTTCCTCCTCAGCTGGCTAAACTCCCTTTCCCAAAGGCGATAAGAGTGGAGATCAGAAATGGACACCACAAAGAAGCACTCAGCCAGAAAAGAAAGTGCAGGAGGAAGTTAAGAAGTGAAAGTTTTGGCTGACCGGGATAAGAAAGCAACAACCTGAGATATCAACTGGATTTTAAATCTGATAAAAGATACATTGCTCCCAAAGAAAGATTCGGAAGCTGCGAATGAAAGTGGAAAAGGGAAAGTTTTTTTTTCTTTCACTCACCTTCTTACATTGACAGCAAGGAGAAGAATGAGAAAATCGGAAAGACCCGCTTTGGCACCATATAGGTAATTAAACTGGAAAATTAAATGTCAAGGGATAATAAAGATTTCTGAACACTAAAAACTTTTTTTTGCTGTAAGTGGGAAGGGAGAGGAAAAGAATAAGAGCAGGATTTGGCAGGAGGAGGCTGCTTGGAATTTAAAAGAATCTAAAGTTAAATTGTAACAAGATTTCGAAAAGATATATGTTACTGGAACTTTTGTAATTAAACCCCAGGAAGAGAAAGTGAAAAAGAAGAAAGTGTTAATGAAACAGTTTGTGTCTATTTGGATTGCTTGGTGACTTTTGGACTTCTGGAAAATATATTTGAGTGTTCAAAAACAATTGGTGGTTGTTTAAAAATTTTTCTTCTACAATGGCATCACTTGTGAATGAACTAAAATTAGAATTTAAAAAATATAAAGAAGAAAGAACCAGAAGGGAAGGGCTCTCTTGGCTCCATTTTTCTACTTCTTAGAAATGGCGATTGGTACCTATAGAACTACAGAAAAGACTGAGCAGCAAGAAGACTGGGACAAAGAAGAAAGCCACTTTAATGAACAAGTAACTTTGTTACAAGGAGAAAGAGGGGAAAGAGAATGAGAATTTAAGACCTAAAAAACAACCAAAAAGGGAAAAATAAGGTGAAAAGTGGAGTATAATGTCAGAAAGCACAACAGAAAGGGGAATACAGAAGAGGGAATGGAGCTAACGAGACGCAGGGGGTAAAAGGGCAGAGTGAAGAAGAAGGGAGGGAAGGAAGGGAAGAGAGCTACAGAAGGTTTGGAAGCAAGATGTAAAGAAACAGGACTTATTCAGAGACAATGGGTAAAAAATTTAACTGAAAAAGAGATTCGCAAGAAGGTTACATAAGATTGTATTGTTATGCTTACGTTAGAAATAAGTTAGAAAATTGGAACAACAATATATTAAAAAGTGGGATAAAAATACTTAGTGGATTTTAGTGAAACTTTTTTGAAATAAATGAAATGAAATAAATGAGAGAATTGAATTGGGAAGGAATGAGAACACTTTATTATACAATGTTTAAAAATATAAGTGAAATGGGAGGAGAAGTATCTTTGTAAAATTATAAGGGTTCCCATAAGAAGTATGATTCCTATTTGAAAAGTAATGTGTGAAATGTTTAAGATTTAAATGAATTATTAATTTTTATTGATAGAATTGAATTGGTATGGGATTGTTGTTTTTAATTATATGCATATATTTATAATCTCTTCTTTTTAAAATATTTGTACTGTAGCTTTAGAATGTACTAAGCAGAACCTAAATGAAAAGTTGAAATTTATTAAGTATTAATAAATTTAGGGAAAGATATAAAGGCGTCATACTCCAATCAGTGATTACAGGAAAATTTTTGCTTTAATGAGAAAAGATAATAGACAGCTGAAACAGGACAGACACAAGGATATAAGTATAATGATTTAAATTGAGATGAAATAAATAAAATAGAATTAAGAGAGTTAAAAGAGGGGAGAAGCTATATAGAAAATGTAGAAATGAGCACGAACTTGAATTGGTGTCTGTACAAAGAGATGTAACCCTGGATCAGGCTGCTTTCAAAACAGATGTTTTATGTTTTTTCATGTTTTGTGTTTTGTTTGTGTATGTTTGTTGTTGAAAAATCAACAAAACTTTGGGGAAAAAAAAGGAGAAGATGCTTGGAAATGGTGAACACTCACCCTATTGGTTTCAATCAGATCCTTGAATCCATATATGTGTACCCCATCATGAGGTGGGGGGATATCTTTTTTAAAATCATAAGGTAGTCTTAGGGTTTTATTACAATTGTTTAGTGTTTTCCATCTCAAAATAAAAAGATGTTACCAATTCTCAATAGCTGTAATCAGAGGTACCTACAAATTTGGGGCTCAAGAATTATGTGTAGCCTCAGGTTGCTCTATTGCCATATTTTTAAAGTAAATAAAACTTCATGCTAGTACTAGATTGTATAAGTTGTGTGGTTCAATGTTAGGTTCCATTTTGTATTTAATTTGCAAAATAAAACACAATTTCTTGAAGCCAAAGGAAAAGTAGTAGCTGGAATGAAAGTATAAATGCTTTTTGACATTTGTAGCAGGAAATTGTTCTATTGTTGCCATGTTTTTCTTTTTTGCCCTTAAAAAGATAATTAAAGCACAGAATGTTTATCAACATTCTGTTTAACAATTTAACAAACACAGATGTTTGATTAATATATGCTAGGAGATGGCCGCTATCAATTCTTGGGAGTTTTGGAAAGTTAGATAATATGCCCATTTGCATTATAAGATTTTGCTTTTAATTACGATAATGTAATTATGGTGAGAGTACAGCCCTCAGTCAGTTTCAAGCCATTCCATTTTAAATCCATGTGAAAAAGTATGTATAGATTTAGAAATGTTATGTTCAATTCCCTTAACTAATTAAAGCAAAAAGAATTGATCTTCATTTTTCTGAATGATCAATAAGGAAACAGGTATTTCTGTGCTAGGGCAAGCCAGAAGTTTATTAGCAGAGTGACACTTCTCTACAATTTTGATAGATGATGGCTTATTTATGGATCCAGAAGGCTATTAATGGATAACCAGCTCCCCCTGAAACCCTTCCAAAATGCAACAGACAGAAGTAAATTTCATGCTTATTATTATTTTTTTTAAAAAGAGAATGAACAATTTGCTACTATTTTCTGTAATGAAGTTTTACTTTCTTTTTAAAAAGTAAGATGATTATAATATGATTATAAGATGATTATAAGATCATCTGATTCTTCATTGTTCTCACTAAAGAGAAAAGTAAAATATGTTAAGGAAAGTTGTGAAGTGTCATTTAACCTTCAAACTTAAAATTTGGTTTTCTGTTGAAAATAAATTTGAATTCTGTACTTTGTAGAACCAACTTTGTTTACTTTATTAGTAAAATAGTAATTATATCATGTTTTTGCCATACATATATGACACAAGAAATATATGGGAGTGATTATATATGCATTATATTATTAGTTTTTTTAAGTTTTCGCGGGTACTTACATGTGTGCTGTTCAGCTTCCTTCGGGTATTATCCCACGTCATTGTAGTGCTGTTAAAGTTGTAGCAACGTTTCAGCNATCAGGCTTCTGTATTGAGTTCGTATGTGGGTCAGGCTATCACAGCCATTAGTTTTAAATTTGAGGCTAGTCTACTGCTGTCCCAGGATGGTTTTTATATTATTTTTATATTATTATTATATATGAGTCATGGTGGTGCACTGGTAAGAATGCAGTACTGCAAGCTACTTCTGTTGACTGACTGCTGACTGCAATTTGGCAATTCAAATCTCACCAGGCTCAAAGTTGACTCAGTCTTCCATCCTTCTAAGGTGGGTAAAATGAAGATCCAGATTGTTGGGGGCAATATACTGACTCAGTAAATTATGTAGAGAGGGCTATAAAGCACTATAAAGCAATATATAAGTCTAAGTGCTATTGCTATTATTTATTTATTTTGCACTATAATTTAACATTTAAGGGTTCCTAAATAAATCATGTGAAATAAATCTAACGTTGATGACATGAAAGGTGACACACATTCAAAAAAAGGAAAAGGGAAGGGAAAAAAACACTCTAGTGCTAAAGTTATATAATTCAGCCGATTTCAACAAACCACAGCATGTATATATTGAAATCAAAGGACTTGTGGTTTAAATAATGGGAATTGAAAATTAAAGAATTCAGAGTTATGATTTCTTTAATTATCTGAGTTCTCCTTCTGCAACACAGGAATTCAGAATTAAATGGTCTTAATGTTTCTCAACATTTAAAAAAAATATCATGAGTTGATTGTACAATATAATGAAGTATATTGATTATAGCTGAAACTTTATATTCAATAGGCCATCCTTTGAACTACTGAGGTAAGCATATGAGTTACCTCAAGGGAAAATTGGTAACCTGAATAAAATTATGTTCTTATGTTTTAAAATTGCCATGAATTCATCAAGTAAGGAAAATTGGGTAAATTTCTGTTTGCATAGTATGAGATGAAGTATGTATGTATGAAGTATGTATCTCATAGTATGAGATCATACATAGCATAGTGTGAGATGAAGAATTTCAGAAAAATGTTATGTTCTCAATTAATGTTGCCAATGATGTACAGTATAAAGTTACAGCATCTGATTTAAAAATAGAATTAGGTTGTAATCCCCACTTAGCCATAAAACACTCTTGATTGTGATTGCCTTCTTTAATCATGATCAGCTTAGGTTAGAATGGTAGCAGAGATTTGGTATAATATCTTTTCTGTTGGAATCAATAAGCTAGGTTATAGATTGTTTAACGGTTGCTGTCTTCTTGTATTGATCCAAAGATTTTACCCATACTCCTGTTAATGGATTCTTCTGAGAATTCAATAAGGGGGTGGATATGCTGTTTAAGTTCCTTGGAGGAAAAAAGAATAGCAAGTAAGCATGTAGTAAGTAAATAAATATGCCATCAATCTTCATTTTAAACATACACAGAGAGATCAAAAATCAGTTCAAAAGGACATACATTATCCTACCCACTGTAGCAGTTTGAAAAACTGGCAGACAAACACATTTCAGTTTGAATGTAAATGCTTTACAATGTAGGATTTAGTATATTTCCATATTTATACCTAGGATGTATTTCCAGCTCTCATGTTCATCTTTACCTAGCAGAGTGAATTAGAGTCAGCTATAAAATATTGCTGTGATGATACATTTGGACAGCAGTGTACAATACATAACATTTGATGAGAAGGGAAGGATTTCCTGTTTGGAAGAAACTCAGATTGACTCATTTCAAAAGAAAGTGATTTGGTTGGAAGCCCTTTTTTCTAGGATGTTTTGAGTAATCATATATAAAAACGATATAATGTACATAATACTTACATGATTGTGTCATATCTATGCATTCTATCATTTTCATTACAAATTAATCATGATTAATCTAATTCATGCTGATGTTAATAGAATTATTCTAAGCATGATTAAATCTACATTTAACCTATATTAGTTCTCTTTTCCCTGTGTATATCAATGTAATGAAGTAATTATCACAGAAAATTAGCAGTCATACAGAATAGAAAGTGGGGCAAGCTGAACTAATATAAAAAGGGGAAAAGGAAATATGCACATTCTTTGTCCTGTTCATAAAAGTATATATGCGCCTATGCAAATTCATACAATTGCAAAATTGATTTATTTGAGGCATAAAATTATTACAACAATCGATTTGACGATTCATTTCAAAATAGCAATTTGACTGAATCAAATATTTTAAATCAAATATTTGGAACAAACTTTGAGCAGATTTGACAGATGCTTTAGGACTTCCATTTTCCCCTCCTCCATCAAAGCCCATCAAAGTTATCCCAGACTTTTTTTGCATGTCAGTGATAATGGCATAAATATGATGGATTAGTATGTTGTGTTTTCAGTTCATCGTCGTGACTACTCTCACCTCTCTTGATGCTGAGAATGGAATAGGAAATTTTTGTTGCTGCAGGCTATAGTAATGCAACCAGCTGCTTCAACACTGTTCTTCATTTTTTGATCTTACAAGTACTCCTAATGGAACAATAGCTACGACCATCTTTGATCCCAGTTTTCTTTCTTATGCTAGTCTCAATAACAAGCTCTAGCCCAGCTGCTACACAAAACATAATCACATGCATAACCAAAAAGGCTTATAAGAAGATGGATGGTAATGATAAGTAAATGATTTGTGTGTGGCAAAATAAGCTCCCTAGGAAATATCATAGTGTGCATTACAAAATGCAAGCCGTATTCTTCCTTGTGATGAAGGTAATCCAGACCTAGTAGCATCTTGCTAATTGCTTTATGCTTCAAGAGTTCCTGGAATAATACTAATGCCAGCCTGTATCCACTGTTTTTATATAAATACAAAATAGAAATAGAAAAAATATTGAATAATACTCAGAATTTGAATGGTTCCACTGGGAAATGAGGATATGTAAAAGAACACAATATGGAAAGCTCCGGTTCATTTTCTGTGCACTGCAATAATAGAGAACAGCTGATGGATAAAATTCACGTTTTACTTTTTCTCTGTTCTTTTAAGGAAAGACAACCTGCAGCTTCTCCATTTCTTCTGCACACTTTAAAATAACCTGGAGTAAGACCTGATACTTAAATAATTTAAAGGCAGTGTGAATGTAGGAGGATCTGTCCAACTGTCCAACTGGTTATATTGACTAACTCTCTTGCTATAAACTTATGGCAAGGTTCTTGTTGCATATCTGATAAAAATAAATGTGTTTTTAATATGTTGCCATCATTTATATGCTTTTAACATATGTTAGTAGAACATAGAGGAAGGAAGAGTGTAGTGGGGATGTCTGGTCTGCAGGTGAGCGAGGTGAGGTGTCGGTGGCATCTGTGGCATGGGTGGCATCTGTGGCATACGTGCATCGGTGGTGTCAGTGGTATCGGTGGCATCAGTGGCATCGGTGGCACTGGTGGCGTACAATGTACCTATGCCTGGACTGGGAAGGGCTGCCTGTTGCTGCTGGAGTTTCCTGGTAGCCATAGCCTTGGTAGGTGAGGGCATGTAGAAACCTTGGAAGGCAGTGACATCACCTAGGGTGGAGGAGCAGACCTGGACTGGGTGGGAGCAGGTTCAGCTGGGTCTGGAGGGTTGTGAAGAAGACCGGTGATCCTGTGATCAAGGACAGGATCACGCGTCTTCTTCACAACCCTCCAGACCCAGCTGAACCTGCTCCCACCCAGTCCAGGTCTGCTCCTCCACCCCAGGTGATGTCACTGCCCTTCCAAGGCTTTCCACAGGCCCTCCCAACCAAGGCAACGGCTGACCAGGAGCTCCAGCAGCACAGCATCCCTTCCCAATCAAGGCACAGGTACATTGTATGCCACCAGTGCCACCGATTGCCACTGATACCATCGATACCACCGATACCACCGACACCACCGTGATGCACCCACACCACAGATGCCACCCATGCCACAGATGCCACCCACACCACAGATGCCTTGATTACCTGGTACTGTGATTCGGACATGTCCATGAGGGTCTGGTTGACTTGGTGAGGAAGGCTTGGGGTTTGAGGATGGTATGTCGGTGTGTACCAGCTGAGAGAGGAGATCTACGCTGCTTCTGATGGTGTACCTGATCTCCAGCAGGACAGTGGGGCTCTGCCCCTCTGGTCTGGCTCTCTTGCCTGCTTTCTGTGGAGGTGGAGCTGGGGGTGGGGGATTGGTCGTTGGTCTCTCGTGGAAGTGCCCTCTCCTTGCTCTCCACTGAGTCAGGGGGTCCTCTATGCGCTCCACCACGGGGATGTGCAGCTGTCGGGGGGGTCTCCATCGTGGCATGCTCCACAGATACCTGCCTGGACACAGAGCTGACTTCTTGGCCAGAAGAGGACTGCTCTCTGCGGGCTGCCTGAAAGAAGAGGGTTGTGAGAGGGCTGCTCCTCGGTGGTGGATCTCACCCTCCAAGAAGCTGCACTTGGCCATCATGTAGGTCTCCCAGTCCGTCAGCTTGACCGCGGCTTTGGCCAGATTCTTTGAGGTGCAGCTTCCTGTACCAAGGTGTGCATGTGCTTCCACCAGCTGAGGAGGACCTCCGAAGTGTAGCCCAGGCTCTCCGCCTTCTCTCTCCAAGCAGCCTGCCTTCCTTTTGGTGTCTCGATAGAGCCTGTGTCCCTTCCACCATAGATACTCATTCTCCCTCAGCATTCAGCACCTCATCCTCATGTTCCTCTTCAATGGAGTATTGCCTCCTCTCCCGTTCACGCATATGCCTCTTCCTCCCTCTGGCAGGGCCATCTGGGCCCTCATCAGAGGGGCTTCCAGTTTGTAGGGGCTGCTCCACCACACCAACCACCACCACCAGCCAGCAACAACAACAGTAGCAGCAAAAAGCAGGACCCAGCAGCACCAGCAGCAACCAGCAGCACCAGCAGCACCAGCAGGACCGAAATCAGCAGCAGCAGAGTAAGCATCAGCAGCACCAGCAGGACCAGGATCAGCAGCAGCAGAGTAAGCACCAGCAGCACCAGCAGCAGCAGCAGGATCAGGAGCACCAGGAGCACCAGCAGGCAAGAGCATGATCAGCAGGACCAGGAGCAGCTTCCAGCAGAGTAAGCACCAGCAGAACACCAGCACCAGGAGCAGCGCCAGCAGAGTAAGCACCAGCAGAAGCCCAGCACCAGGAGCAGCGCCAGCAGAGTAAGCACCAGCAGAAGCCCCAATCACCAGGAGCAGCGCCAGCAGAAGTATCCAGCACCAGAAGAGTCAGCCCAAGCAGCAGAAGCAGAGTCTAGGGCTAGGGGGTGGGATGGTGGTCCTGTGTCCTTCTTACCAGGGCTGGCAGGAGTAGGCACAGGGCTTCCTCTTCTTCCCCATGGTTGTTTGGCTGGCTGGAGCTGTGTCTGCAGCAGGTCTTTCCTCTGAATGGTGGACCTGCTTTGCGAGCTGCATCCTTTTATATCCACGGGGCTGATGCAATGATCCTCCCCGCATGTGCATGTGAACACTTTGCATCCACTAGGCATCCGCTAGGGCTTCCGCTCTGGCATCCGCTTCATCCGCTCTGCATCCGCTCTGCATCCGTTCCTTCCGTTGTGCATCCACTTCGCTGTGCTCCCCCGGAAGCCCTGCGGATGTGCCATCCGCTTCCATCCGCTTCCATCCGCTAGGCTTCCGTGAGAGCATCCACTTTACCATCCTGGCTACATCCCTGCCGCGTCATTCCTTTCCTTTGTTGTCCACTCTGGTTATGCAAATTCGGGGCAACTTTTTGAGAGCGGAAACAAGGCGATGCAACATTTTCTCGTCCGCTGTGTCCTTTTTACATACGTTTTGCATCTGTCGGCCTATGTGACAGGCCCTTTATATACCACTGATTTCTGAAGTATTCAGTATGTCCAACTCCAGGAGAGCTGTACTTTGAGAAACTGAGATGAGTTCAATGTCAAACTGATACAGTCAAACAAGATAGAGCAGAAACTCCCACAAGGTTTTTTTTTACTTCCCTTCCATGAGGCTGTTTACTAGCAGTCCTCAAAATGTAGGACCAAAGCACTTCAGTTTTTATTCAATTCTTTTTCCTCTTCCCATCTTCCTATTATTTGTGCATATTTTCTGGCCTCCCTGCCTGTCTCATTTATTTGTTGAAAATATACAGTATTGATCTCCCTTTCCTTTCCTTTCCTTTCTCTCTTACATTAAGTTTCTGATTCCTCAAGAGTAAAATAGTTGGTTTACTGCCCTTCCTAATTTATCCAGGATTTTTAGAGAATACTGCTTTCTTTTAAAAATACTGGTCTGTATATGCTATTCCATCATGAGCTTGCAGGGACTGTTTATCTCTACTAGCTCACTATTGTTTAAATGCTTTTCCATACATGCAGTTCTGTGATTGTTGCTTTCCATTTCCATTTCCTATTGACACATGAATAAGTGTCTCACTGTAATCCACCCATTTTCTCTTGAAGCATATGTGGTTATCAATTTTGAAGTCCATATACACTCTAGCATATTTAAATACCCTTTATTTGAAGGATTGCACTTGCAGTCTGGTCTCTGAAAAAAATATAATCCTCTGACAGCATGGTAATTTCAAAATCCACTGTGTTTCATGCATATTAGGTTCCTTTCTGTTACTGAAAGTAGGAAATTGGCTTGCTGTTGCACTGTCTCCAATCTCCTGGTTTCTCCCCCCCCCCNCACTGTCTCCAATCTCCTGGTTTCTCCCCCCCCCCCAATCTGATTAAAATCTTTTAACTCCTTCTTCTTTTAAACTCTGCTGCTCTCTAGTGATCAAAAGAAATCTCCTTAATAATTTTAAGCTAACGCCTTATGCATTGAAACAAAATCTCAAACAGGGACCTTATCTTATCTCAGGACACTAATCTTTTAAGATGCTCCTGTCCTCTGGTCATTCCATTTGAGTCTAAGGCAGTGATGGTACTCTATCGGTTCGCCCCAGTTCTGCAGAGCTGATAGCAGTGATAAGCAGCAGTGACCAAATTGGTTCTCTCTGCTCTGCTATTTGGCTCACCTGCCCATCTGGGCCCTCATACTCACCTTTATCCTCTGAATTTGAAGTGCAGCTGCTTTGCGCAGCACAGCAGAGTACTGCACAGCAGCTGTTGAAGCAACCAGAGAGTGCAGGCTTGCAGAAGGAGAGTTGGAATACCTCTGCGTCTGCACAAAGTGCACATTTGGCATGTGCACGTACGCAAAGTATATGCACACACAAAAAATGTGCCCACCAAGCCATGCCCACCGAACAGGTGGTAAACATCTTTGAATTCCACTACTGGTCCAAGGTGGTTTAAGAAAAGCTTGGCCAAAATGAAGCACTAGCAACAGTTTGCATGGATTGCTAGCTAACATCTCCTCCCATTGGATGCTTTCTCTACTATTCTACCCCTCCACCTTTCTCTACTCATAAAGCTGTTGACAATAACATTCTTTTCTGTGGAAGGGGCTACAGCACAGGTAGTCCTCAATTTACAGCCATTCATTTAGTGACTGTTCTAAGTTACAATGGAAATGGAAAAAGTGACTTATAACCTTTAGCACTTATGATTATTGCAGCATCTCTGTGGTCATGTGATAAAAATTTAGATGCTTGGCAACTGGTTAATATATATGATGGTTGCAGCAGTGGTGGGATTCAAATTTTTTTACTACCGGTTCTGTGGGCATGGCTTGGTGGGCGTGGCAGAGTAAAATCTCCAGTCAGAAGTGACAGTTGCCGGTTCTCTGAACTACTCAAAATTTCCACTAGCAATTCTCCAGAACTGGTCAGAACCTGCTGAATACCACCTCTGGGTTGCAGTGTTATGTGATCACCTTTTGCAAAATTCTGACAAATAAAGTCAATGGTGAATCCAGTTTCACTTAACAGACATGTTACCAATGTAACAACTCTTGAGATTCACTTAACAACTGTTGCAAGAAAAGTCATAAAATGAGGCAGAACTCACTGAACAACAAGAATGTTGGGCTCAGTTGTGGTCATAAGTCATTTTTTTTCTACTTGTGCCTAGTAACTACAACAATCCATTTTCCCACTTATAGACTTAATTTGTATTTCACTTATTGAATTATGCTGAAAGGTCAGAATAGTTTTTATCCTTTTTATTACAGTTTTTCTTTTCCTTATTATGTTATTCCCCTCTGGCTTTTGTTTTTTAAAAAGTAAGTTCAGAAGTTTACCATTTTACCAGTCACCCAAGGTAGAAAAATTTCACTTTCAGCTCTTTCACGGTGAAAATGAATCCTAGCATATCAGAGGCAAAAAGTGGGTAAAAATTGTAGGTAGAAGTGGTATTAAACATAGTCAGTTGAGCATGAACTATTGATTAATGTAGCAAGTCAAAATATAACAGCCAGCCTTTGACAGCAGTAGACAATCTTTAAAGTAAACTGACTGAAAATGAGCAGAATCCTGTGGAGCAAATAAAATTCCATAAGCAACCTCTTGGTCCTGTTGACAGGATCAGTTGATCCTGTCCATCTGATTGCTAAGTACAGTTTATTTTTGTTTGTAGAGACACATTATGGACACTAAAGTCCTATATTCTCTTCATTCCCTTTTCTCCCTCATAATGATGCCCAAATCTTTAGCAACACAAATTGGAACCAGAGTTTTGTGAAGAACCTGTCCTGGACCAAATTTTGCCGATGCTTGATTTGAGGTTCCTTTATACCTAGAGTACAATCTTTAGGAAGCATTATTGGCACTAAAACAATTTTATCTTGCAAAAAAATGTAGCTTCAGGGATATGAATTTGATTTTCTTTCAACTTGCAACAGTGAAGAAGGGATTAACTACCTTCTCCTGTAACATTACTCAAAACCAAACCAATAATTTATTGCCAGTTACTTTGGAAAAGAGCAAGCAAAGACAAATGAAAAAATGCATTTAATGTACTGCATACTGTACATAGTTAAACAAAATAGAAGTTGAGTTATTAATGTTGTTGGGGCAGGTTGGACTACAGGAATGTTGAAGTAGGACTTACACTTCCCAAGGACAAGATACTGCCAAATCAAAAGACAAACAAATGCCATTTCAACATTAATCAACACTTGTAATTTTGTTTTTATCAGCAGGAAATCTTGATGGCACAAGACTTTTTGTCAGTTGTCTATCAGATAGTTAAATAAGGAGGAAAAAGTATCCACAAGAGATGACTTCATACATACCATTTCCATTCCCTAACAACACCATCAGTAAGTATTGGCGACCCAATAGTGACTGTATCTATACAAACCGATCAGTGGTGGGATTAATTTTTTTTTACTACTAGTTCTGTGGGTGTGGCTTGATGGCCATTCCTCCCCACCCTACTCCACAAACCTGCTTTCCAGCTCTATTCTCCTGTGCAGGGCAACAAAAGAAGACCCTGCCTATCAGCTGGGATTCAGGAGGCAGAGAATAGATGGGGGCGGGGCCAGTCAGAGTTGGCATTTGCCAGTTCTCCAAACTACTCAAAATTTCTGCTACCGGTTCTCCAGAACTGGTCAGAATCTGAGGGATTCTGACCTCTGCAACCGATACCAATCAGGTGTGATTAGCTTCTACTGCCATTATCCATCAGACAGAGTGATTCTCCATGTTCACAGGCTATACATGTCAGACAAACATGCAGCACCTAATGTATTTTGTTCACCTCTTATTATTTTTTAAATTCAAAGTTCTATTGGTAAATTGTCATAGTATTATGCCTCATATCAAGCCATCATGCTCCAGAATCGGTAGTGGTGTTTCTTAGTTGTCCTCTCACACTCTTTCACCCTTTTCTTATACTTCTGAAATAGGAAGGAAGACTAAAAATATTTGAGATTTCCATATCAATTTCCCCCCAGCCCAGTAATAGCCTTTCTTTCAGTGCTCTAAATCAAGTACAGATACAAATCCAATCAAGAAATTGAAAAGCTCCAGTGGCTTCTATTTGCTGCCTTATATCTTATCAGAAAGTACTTCCACTTCCAGAATCCTTAATATTTCCTAAGGTTCTTGATTTACACATTAGCTTTAGCAATGAAGTCACTTTGTTTCTTCTTTTGAAAGGAAGTGATATGCAAATAAATAAATAATCTAATGAAGACTGCAGTCATTTTTTTGCCTGCTGCATAATTATACTTTAATCTGACACTTACGTTTTGATAAAAAAATGTAAATTCTTTAAGGTTGTTTTATGATCCAAACTTGTTTCCAGCATTTAAGCTGTCACTCCAGCTTCTTTAATGTGGCCCTTAGGAATGTGATATCATGAATTCTCAGACAGATTTGGAAGGTCAAAACAGATGGCTGCATTGCAGAGTTTTTCAATAGCCATCATGGCAAACCAGGAGAAGGTCAAAAGAATGACAGGCATACATTGAAATAATCACACCAACATCACAATTTCAGACTTGAATCAGAATATCTCACTCAAATACTTAATTGACAGAATTTACATAAAGCTGCTTGTTGTCATTTCCCTGTCTTCTCAATAAATGTTCATGAGAATATATATACCAATATGAATACCAATATGAAGTCTGCTTTATCTATATAAATCACTGGAAAATCCATAGAAAGCCAGCCATTGTTTTCTCACTGTCAATGAACACACAAAGAAAATCATTCAGTTTTACTGTAAAAGCAATATGAATTTAAAAGTAAAAAATGTGATTCCAATACTAGTGAGAAATCTCCCCAAATATCATTTAACAGAACTGATTCCCAGCCAAATAGGAAGAGTGCCCTCTGCTGTTTTGCTCCCTTAGATTTTGCTCTTTAAAAGGTGGTCACTATGAAATTGTTAAGTTGCCTTTTAGGTCACATAAGGTAATTATGTATCAATTCGCAATTCATATATATTTATAAATCAAAACAGGGTAACATTGGAATGTGAACATTGTCACAGTTAAATTAAAAATATCAACTGTAGGGAATTGAAATGAAAGTGCAACAAACTCTAAACTTGCAAGGTTTTCTAGGATAGGCTCTAAAAAAACCTTTAACTGAACAGGTATTTATTCATGGAATTAAGTTAATTCACATTCTTGCAATCAACCCTGACCGATTTCAATAAAATGAAAGGGAAATGACATCGTCAGGCAAGGTATTTTCATAACTAAACAATAACTTGCCGAGGCATAATTGAAGTTGTCATATTCAACTTCATTTGTTAAAAAGATAACAATTTGGCATGGATTACTTAGAAAAAGTTCTTCCTTCCCATGTTCCTATTTGTTTTTCCAACATTTGTTTGAGGCATCAAAGTGCTTCTCAAATTCAGATAACACACTGAAGATAATGGCTGCCTGTATTGTAAATTCTAAAAACAATTGAAATAATCTGACCAATAGGTTGAAACAGTTTAAAAAATTGTGGTCACCCCATTAAAATCTTTCAGCAGACCAAATAACATGTCTCCTACAAAAAAAATATGTGGAAAGGAAGAGGGAAAAAAAACCATACTGTTTAAGGCTAAACAGATCTGAACTGCAAAATGATGGATGATCAGTAGATGATATATAAGCAATATAGAAAATGTTAATTCTTTTCTGTCATCTATTGGTCATCAGGATTCCTGAAGTTCAGACCTGATGACCCTAATAAATACATATCAAGGGGTACCATGTTGACATTGATACTGATTTATTATTTTATTATACCTATAATAAGCAACTGAAGGAACATTTTATTACATAGAATGGTGAGTCATACTTTGATTATATGTAAAATCTATTCTTGTACCTTGACATTATCTTTTTGGTTGAACTTCCAACTAGCTCTCAGGTACGATTGATTAAATTACTTGTCTGGTTTGTATGACCAATTTTGTTGGATAAAGAGAGGAAGAATCAATCTGACCCATTTGTCTCCCCTCCTGAAGTTTCCAAATACTTCATCATAGAAGATCCTCTTGGCAGTATTCAAGAATTGCATCCATTCACTTAGTAGGATACACTGAGTATTGAGAAGAAAAAGTATGCATACATAACATTAACTTATAATGCAATAGTATCATTGTTATTTACAAAATCTACAGATAGTCAAAAGCACCAAAGTCAATAAAAGCTCTCGGATACTCCCTAAGATTCTAGTGCAGCTAAAGACATTGTTCTAATATATGCATTATTCCAGGTTTACAACAACAATAAGTAAATAAAAATAGGGAAAAAGGAAAAGAGAAAACAAAAAACAAAAAATGCCATTTTGATTCGTTTCCTTGCCTGAAATAATACAGGTATTCAATTTTCTTTCCTGAAGGAAAAAATGCAGGGTTGACTATCTGAATCGCTGTACTCAACAACAGTTGTGGGATGCATTTGCAATAGTCCTAGATGAAAATGGCAAAGGATTGGAACAACAAAGGCCCCCATTTCACCTGATGGGAAAGGATGAGTTATCAACACAAAGAAATGAGCTTGTATAGTAAAAGTGATAGTGGAAACAATTCTGTGCAAAAACGATAGTCAAAAGGACAAACCCAATATATGAGAGTAACAATCAGAAGCAAATTATTAAGATTTTATTCTCTCCTGCTAGAATTTAAGCTTTGAAGACCCCTGCAGATGAGCATTTGGAGCAGGAACTTGACAGTTTTAAGACTTGTGGACTTCAACTCCCAGAATTCCTCCTCCAGTCATGTTAGCTCAGGAATTCTGAGAGTTAAAGTCCACAAGTCTTAAAAGTTTGAAGACCCTTGGTTTAGAGGAAGAAAAAAAGACACTGTAAAACAGTAAATGAGACCCTTAAAGGACAAACAGGTTGTAACTGCTCTATAAAGAGACAATGAGAAGTACCACAATTCAATACTATGGTAAATCAATTCCTACTACAAGGAATTACTGTGTCAGCAGCAGACAATTTCTTGAATGACTATATGGAGGCACTTTATATGTGTGTTTAAAGGTCAAAGGTCAAAGAGACAGTCATTCAATTGATACCTGATGAAAATGGCAAATGTGGCTGATGTATCAAAATGTGTACACTGATGAAAATGTGATTTAATGAAAGCTTAGAAAGAACATTGGCTCATAAAGTTCATGACATTCATTGTTTACATGCTAATGCTCAGACCATTGACAAATAAACAAAATTAGCTTGAACACAGAAAAGAAAAATATAATTAAATAAGTATAAATGAGATTTGTTATAACGATTCCTATGACTAAAATAGAATGTATTCCAAAGGAACAGAAGCAGTAGACATGCCAAATGAGTGAACTTAATAATACATCTGTTTTAAAGTGAGTTGAGGATCAACTAAAAGAAATAAAGTGGCTGGCCTCTCCTTCAGTGTAACCAGCTAATGAGAAGAGTGATGTTTTAATGGATGCTTTTGAAGGTTAGATGCCCTTGAGACTTCTAAATTTAACTCTTTTTGCAATGACTCAGTGGGTTTTTTCCCCTCTTTTTCCTTCTTGTCTGATCATCTCATTTCCTTTCCTCTCCTCCCCGTTCCTCTTTCCTTTCCTCTTCTCTTCCTCTTCCCTCTCCCGTCCCCTTTTTCTTCTCCTCCCCCTCTGCCCTCCTTCCTATCCCTCTCCTTACAACTTATCACTTACTCTATTTTCATTCTATTTTTAGTTCTTTTTTGCTATTTATTGAGGAAGGAAGAAAAACTCTCTCTGTGTGTATGTGCGTGCACGCATGTGTGAGTGCATGCATGCATGTCTATGTGTGTTTCTGTGTGGGAAAGTTACTTGTATACATGAGAGACAATGGTTAGTCTGTGACAATGGGAGTTACATAAAGCTTCCATCTAAAAGGGCAAGCGGATTGAGAGTGGACCTTGTTATCACCAATATCCCTTAAATTGGAATGTATACCAACTGTGGAAATGTTATTATAACAATGATGCAAATCATGTCATTTGCATCATTCTGTACCATTTATCCCATTATGTATACCAAGGTAAATGCAGCATAATTTCATATACTGCATAGAAACATCTACCAAACTGAAATTTCACTTGTAATTCTATGTGCAAGGTTAAAATTAGTTTTCATTAAATTCACAGAGACTTTCATTCCAGCTTATTTTAACTCTAGCTAAATAAATAGTGCTATTATGTCAATGGGCAAAGCATGTCACAATTTTGTATGAGCATAATTTGTATCTCACATAGTACCATGTGACTGTCTCAAGGCTTTGTAGTGAATGTATAATTGGGATCATGTTTGAATCCAAGCTTTTCAAATATCTATCACAGCTTCATATTTCTCACTAAGGGATTTGTTTTCCCAATAATGCTGAAATAGATTGGCATTTTCAAATCAAGAATTTCTTCACATTTGAAGTGATTGAAGATAGTTGATTTTACTCTATCCCTGTGAAGGATTAAACTTTAATTTGAAGACAATGAAATTGTGTGAAGAGTGTAAGAGAAGAACAGCAATTGTTCTGTGGCTTAAACAGTAAAATATTAAAGTTTAATTTGTCTGACCAGCCCATTGTGGAAGGATTTAATTACCAATACTTTTAATTTATCCATAGTGCTAACTTCTTGTAAGCCAAGAAGATCAGTGCACTCATTTAATGGTTGTGACAGAATTGCCGTTAACAGTGATTGAAAAAAAGGAATTGTTAGGAATGATAGTCATCTAACAGGTGGATTGGCAATATATAAACCAGGATAGTTATTTAATACTATTGAATAAAGTATATAGAGAATATTGTAATTGTGATTGGCTGAGGTTCCTCCAACGGCCATAAGATGGAGCTAGAAACTTGGTTTGTTCCTTTTTTGCATTTCCTTTGCTTTTCCTTTTGCCTTTTACCTGATCATCATTCTTCTTGAATTGCTGTGAGTCTTGCACCTATTTACAAAATCCATTTACTGAACCTTGTTTATGATACTGTTAAAGAAAAGGTCTTCGTTTTTGGATTATCCCTGGACTGATTATTTTGAATACTAACTGATTTAACCATGTATGATTTGGCCCGTTTGTTGGACTTTGTTTACCCATTTACAGGAAGTAAAACTTACATTGTACTATTCAGTGTATCTGTGTGCTGGTTGTGTGTTATTCATCACCACTCTCACTATGTTTCCCTGAGTGCACTCATT
>BHFT01028253.1:0-48439 GCA_004320025.1 Laticauda laticaudata | reverse complement strand
TAGGTTGCTTCTTCTTTGTTCAGTTTCGATCCATTGCTTCTTGTTTTGCCTTCTGCTGCTTTGGAAAATACATTGCCTTCCCCCCTTCTTTGTGGCAACCCCTCAAAACCCTGTTTTGTGACCTGCCTATCACACTCTTGGGCAAAGCATATGAGCCATTTCCTCCTTTCAGTGGTCCATAAAAGTACACCTATAGTATGTGGATACAGATAATAAAGTCAAAAAAAGGTGAATTTTTTTACAAAACTATGGATACATTGAGGTGGGGGTAACAAGGAGTGGCTGGAAGGGAAGGGACTGGGTAAAATGCCCCTTGACATGAGTGATGTCGAGTTGGCCACGTCACCAAGCCACGTCACCCACTCACATGAACACCAAGCCACACCCACCAAATAAGCTACACCCACAGAACTGGTTGTAAAAATTTTTGAATCCCACCACTGATAGGAGGCACAAATGACACAGCTCATGAGTCAGTCCAATACTTGCATGATGAAGGAGCAGGAATAAATGAGATTATACATATAAAGAGCCTTCCATGAGAATTGATGCAGGGCAGGCATTAATCAAATTACAATTCCCAGCAGACAATGCTATCATATACTGTATATATCAATAAATGTTAAATTGTATATAGGCTAAAGGAACTGCAGTTTAAGGCTTACGTTACATGGGGACTTTGAATATAAAATATGGCTGAATTTTAAGTTTTACACACCTGGAAAAAATACAATTTGAGAATATAAAGTTTAATTTACAATGATTTTTTTAGAAGTGTTGTTTTAGGAAATGATATTAGATTTAGGAAGGGGCTGCCAGTCAACCAATGCTGGGTATAGAAGGCTGTAAAATGCTCAGTAGGTTGAAACAACAGAGAGGCTAATAGTTTGTAATTTGGAACTCTAATAAAGTATCTATAAAACAAGACAATTAGCACACAATCTGGTACAAAGAGCATTGAAGTTCTGTGTGTTTCTTTCAAGGATAAAGGAAGGTTGAAACAGAAGAGGACAGAAGAGAGAGAAACATTTTTGTTACTAGTAGTCCTCAACTTACAACCATAATAGAAGGTGGAATTTCTATTAAGGCCCTGTCACACTGGCCGACGGATGCAAAACGTTTGTAAAAAGGACACAGCGGACGAGCAAAATGTTCCATTTGTCCATCCGGTTGTATCCCGCTCCTCAAAAATGCTCCGCAATTTGCATAACCAGAAGCGGACAACAGGAAAGGAACGGACCGGGGGAGGACGTAGGGCAGATGGAAAGGCGGATGCTCCTCATGGAAGCAAGCAAAGCGGACGCAGAACGGAAAGAGCAGATGCCGAGCGGATGCCGAGCGGACTGAGAGCTGGATGCAGAGCGGAAGCCCTAGCAGAAGCCTAGCGGATGCCTAGCGTTCACTGTGCAGCGGGGAGGATGCATTGCATCAGCCTGCGGATATAAAGGGCGAAGCAGCTCGCCAAGCAGGTCAACCAATTTCAGAGGAAAGACCTGCTTCCAGACACAGCTTGCCAGCCAGCTAGCCAGCCAGCCAGCCAGCCGGCAACCCAGCAACGCATGGGGAAAAACGGAAGCCAATTGCCATCTGCTTGCTAGCCCTGGCACAGAGGAATAGGGCCACCCCCCCACCCCTGGCCCTGACTCTGCTTCGCTTGGGCTTCTGCTACCCGGCTCGCTTCTTCTGGTGGTGGTGCTCTGCTGGTGCTGTACTCTGCTGATTCGCTGCTTTCTGGTGGTTGGTGGCTTCTGGCTGCATGCTGCTTCTGCGTGGCTGGTGCTTGCTGCTGGTGCCTTACTCTGCTGGCACTCGCTCCTTGGTGCTGGTGCTTCTCCTGGTGCTTACTTCTGCTGGCACTGCTCCTGGTGCTGCGTGCTTCTGCTGGTGCCTTACGTCTGCTGGCGGCTGCTGGGCGGCCTGCTCCTGGTCCTGTCTGATTCCTGCTGGTGCTTACTCTGCTGGCACTGCTCCCTGGTCCTGCTGGTGCTCCTGGTCCTGCTGGTGCTTGTGGTGCTCCTGGTCCTGCCTAGTGCTCCTGGTGCTGCTGGTGTGCTGCTGGTTCCTTGCTTTTGCTGCTACTGTTGTTGTTGCTGCTGCTGTGGTGGTGATGTGGAGGAGCAGCCCTACAACCTCAAAGCCTTCTGATGGAGAGCCCTATATGGCCCTGGCAAAGGGAGGAAAAGGCAGATGCGTGAACGGGAGAGGAGGCAAGACACAATTGAAATGAGGAACATGAAGAGGAGGTGCTGGAGTGGCTGAGGGAGAAGCAATATCTTTGGGTTGGAAAGGGACACAGGCCTATCGATCAACAGCCCCAGAGGAAGGCAGGCTGCTTGGAGAGAGAAGGATGGAGACCCTGGCCTACAACTTCGGAGGTGAATCCTCGGCTGGTGGATAACACATGCAACACCTGGTACGGGAAGCGCACGATCCAGAAATCTGGCCAGGCGCGTCAAGCTGATGGACCGGGAAAGACCTACGTGATGGGGCCAAGTGCAGCTTCTTGGAGGCGGTGGACGATCCGCCAACCAAGGCAGCAGCCCCTTCTCACAACCCTCTCTCTGCAGGAGCCTGCTGAGAGCCAGTCCTCTCTGGCCAAGAGTCAGCTGCTGTGTTCAGTAGCAGGTATCTGTGGACGTGGCCACGATGGAGACCCCCCCCCGACAGGCTGTGCTAGCCGTTTACCTGGCAGAGCAATGTGGAAGACCCCACTGAATGCAGTGGGCCGAAAGGAGAGCTGATGCGAATCGTTGGTATAGGTCCCGCGGCACTTCCACCACAGCCCAAGCCCACATCCAACAAAAGGCAGACAGGCAGACCCGGAGGGGCAGAGCCACACTGTCCTGCCTGGAGATAAGAGACACCCAACAGGAGCAGCGTAGATCTCATCTCTCAGTTGGTACAACATACCGAGACGCCCCATTCTCGCCAACCACAAGCCCTTGCCTCACCTAATGTCAACCAGACCCTCATGAACATGTCGGAAACCCAGTCAGGTGGTGAAGGACAGGATCACCGATCTTCTTCCAACCCTCCAGACAAGATGATCCTGCCCACCCAGTCCAGCCTGGCTCCTACACCTCAGGTGATGTACACTGGCCCTTCCAAGGCTTTCCACAGGCCCTCACCTACCAGGCTATGGGCTACCACGAGGTCCAGCAGCACAGGCAGCCCTTCCCAGTCCAGGCACAGGTACAGTCGGATGCCACGCGGTTCCACTGATCCACGCGATGCCACTTCACGCCCACGATGCCCACCCACACCATGATGCCGACCTCCACGGACAACCGAGCCACCGACGCCAGATCTCCTCACCCAAGCTGGCAGACCAGATAGCCCACTACACTGCTCCCTATCCTCCACGCCCGCAGCCAAGCCTGGCCTCAAAGTACAGTCTGTCATTGCGTACGTGGGGCTGACACCCCATGTCAAGAGGAAGGGGTTCTTTCAAACATCACACGGGGCTGAGCAGCTGTCTGAGAGCTTCCCCTCAACACACCATCCCCTGTCGTCCTTCGGGGCCAGGCACCCCAGTGCACTCAGAACCCCAGGCCCCCCCCCCCCCAACTTCCCAAGCAGCAGCCACCTCCACAGCCCTGACCCTTCACACCCTCAGACCTGGGCATCGCCTCAGAGTGACCAAGAAGAGTGCCAGAGACTGGGTAGCTTACCTGTTGGCTTATTTTTGCTTTGGACACTTGACTTGTGGCTCATTTTCTTTTACAGGCTTGTTATTAAATAAAATTTTCTTTGCTTCAGCAACTTGTTCATTTATTTTTGTCAATAAAGTCTTGGTGGATAATTTTTTAGAAATGGTTTAAGCCTTTGCTGCCTTGTGGGATGGGTAAGGATGACGCAGTCGGGATGGGCAGGGATACCGTGGTATGGGTAAGGCTGTGGATGGGCAGGGATACCTGTGGGATGGGCAGGATACCTGTGGATGCAGGATACCTTTGGGATGGGTAATAGCGTGTCGAGATTAACTAAACCTCCAGTGCAAGCATAGTGGGACTGTATGAGTCAACCATCCCAGCTGCTACACCTATGGAGCCTTTTATTATCAATAGCTAATGTACATGTGATCCACACATGTCAACATAAACACAACTCTTATTAATGCCCGTTCATTGTAGGCCCACCCAATACATGGCCCAATCTCATCACTGTGATGAGACAGCTGAAGAAGCATCGATTAATCATCTATGCATCCTGTCTTGCCACTCCACGCTCCCAGCTGGGGGAGTTGAGCCCAGTGTCCTCAGGAGGTTGCCGCACTGTTTCCTTCCCTTCACGTGAATCTCTGTTGGGCGCCTTTGCACATCCTTAGTGTCATCAGGTTTCCCACCCTCTGGCCTCCATTCTCCCAGGCTCCATGGTCCCCATTGCCTTGTTAGAGGTCGCACGAGCCTGTTTCTGCACACTGGGTAGCAGGTGGCATGGAGATTGTCCCAGGATGCAGCAAGCTTCCATGATCCTCCTCATGGTCTCTCGGTGATGCGCTGCCAACGGGTGGTGAGAAGTTACCGGAACCTGTTGGCCAGGATGCCAAAGGCGTTCTCCACTACCCGCCTTGCCCTAAGACAGCCTGTAGTTGAAGGATCCCTCTCTTCACAGGTGACGAGTCTTGGAAATGTAAAGGCCTCAATGCGGTAGGTTCTGAAGGGAGAAGGGTCATCCCCCATGATGAAGTAGGGCACATCTTGCCATGTCATTGGGCAGGGGTCTGGATCTGGAAGCCCATGATGTTGGTTGCGTTCGCAGCCCTCCTTGAGCTTCATTGACATTGTATACCTGGGCATCTGAAGCTGACCCGTTGCCTGAAGCAATCGATGTACATGAACTTGAGTCAGATCGACCATGGCGAAAAGGATGATGCTGAAGAAGCCCTTGTAACTGCAAAATAAGTGGACCTCGACTTGGCTGGGAGCTTTGCACCAAGTGCTTGCCATCTAAATGGCTCCAACGGTGTGGGGAATAGTTCCACTTCTGATACCACTGCTGCTGGCAACTTTCTTCCAGCCTTCTCAGTGGAGGGGCGCTGGAGGAGCTCCATCCTTGTATTCTTCGATGATGGCCTGCACCACTTCTTCGACCACAATGCGATGGGTTTGTGTGGCACCACTCCAGCCGTAACTGCATGCTCCCTGTAGGTGGTCCCTGAGGTCAGTGGCACAGAGTCAGTGCCACCCTTGAGCCCAGGGTCCAGGCTGGGCCGGAAGTTGATGTTTGCCTTTGGTCCAAACCTGGTCTCAGACTGCTCCACAACTTCGTCAAACATGACTGGAGGCATCTCATGAAATGTTCTGGAATGCACAAGTGTCTTTCGTTCTCAGCTTCACCATCAAGTCTTGTTGTACAGTCCGTACGTGCTCTTCTCCCGACCATCTCGCGACCCAGACACTTCTTGGCGCACCTCCTTTTCCCTTCCCGGTAGAACAGTTGAAAGGCCTGTAGCCTGCTTCGCCACTGTGGAGAACGATGGTAGCTACCAAAAAGGACTGTGTTACGATCATGTGGACATACAATCGGATTGCTGTGGAAGAGCAAGACGGGCAGATCGAAGGCTGCAGAGGTCTGCACAGCAGGGCTGCTGACTGAAGAGTGAGATCCAGGTGAGTTGCTCCCTTTTTTATCAGGCAATATAAGATTTTTCCACCTATGTGTCGCTTTTTTGCATCCTCTAGGTCAACTCCTCCTAGACGTATCCTTAATATCCGAGATAGGTCCACTCTGCAAACCTGTTTTGCCATTTTAAAATGATTTCTTTGCGACCTGGCATCCCTTTCATCCCTTCTCTGTCGTGCTCTACGCTGCGTGTTCCGTTCCGCAATCCGTTCGCTTCCTCCCTTGTCCGCTTTTGCTGGAGCGGATGCGATTGTGCGGATGCACAGCGCGGATGCCTTGCGGATATAGCGGACGCCATAACGGATGATGACAGATGTAGAACGGATGATTCCCGTATGCGTTGCAGATGCAGAAGCACGGCGTCTTTGGATACATTTTCTGCTCAAAAGTTTGAGGCAGCTCAAAAAACTTTTTTGAGTGGATTGGAATCTCAGTCGACGGATGCTGGACGGATAAAGAGGATAAAAAAACGGAGGCAGTGAGTGCAGAACGGATGAATCGTGTTAACCAACGGATGGCAAGTGTTTCTCTCCATTTTACATCCTCTTTCCATCCGTTGGTTCAGTGTGACATGGGCTTTACATTTCATGTTGATCCACTCATGTGATCACAATTTTTTGGTGATCATTAAGCAAGTACATTTTTGGTGATCATTAAGCAAGTGCAAACAATGTGATTGTTGAGCAAACCTATAGTGTGCAATGAGTGTTTATTTTTTGCACTGCCTATTTTTCAGCCAGTGGATTGTGATCCCAGATATAACTGTTCAGTTATGACTACTTCCCTACTGTGTAATATTGGGATACTATACTGTGTAGTATTGGGATACTATTACAACACCGTGAGTTTTAATAATAGCAATAGCATTTAGACTTATATACTGCTTCATAATACTTTCTCTAAGCAGTTTATAAAGTCAGAATCTTGCCCCCAACAATCTTGGTCTTCATTTTACTGATCTTGGAAGGATGGAAGGCTGAGTGAACTTTGAATGACTTATTGTTTTTAAATAATTTCCAGATTAACAAACATTGGCCCAGCTGCCATGATTTAACCTTCTTAGATACTTTTGGCATGGATAATTGAATCTTCATCGACATATTGAAATGCATTTTGAGGAGAAATCCCTGCAATTGGTGTGGCAAGAGATACAGTAGAACCTCTGATCATTACCATAATTCATTCCATAATTTTGGTCGCAACCCAATTTGGTCATTGCCCAAACCTAATTTTGAAAATTTGGCACTTACAAAAAAAAAAAAAATGCTGTGGAAGTGGAAATTGGTCACGAAAAAAAAATGTGATTTTTTTTGGTCAGAACCCAAGTTGGTTATGGTCAGAAGCATTTGTGACCAGAGGTTCAACTGAACTATATTGCAATGACTCTCTGATTCTCTGCCTAACTAATTTTTTATTTTGACTGATGAAGTTACTGGATGAGTAATGAAATATCTTAGATTAACAACTTTGGTCCAGTTGCCATGATTACTCTTTTTAGATACTTTTAGCCCAGATGATTGAGTCTTCACTGACATATTTTCCAGAGGAATTATTTGAAATAAAGAGAATTTTTGAAGTGGATGTTACAAAACAATATATACACCAAATCAAACAGAACACAACTGATATTTACTTTGCTGGAGTAGACAGTAGTACTGGATTCTCAGAATAATCAATGAGGCTCACCATACTCAGAGACATCTGCCTGTCCTTGTATTAAAGATTATACAGATGCTAATATGACTTCTAGACAGGAAAAAATTACAGAGCTGAAATCCCAGCAGAAGCAAATAAATATCCAAAGTCAGTCAAGGACCCTAAGTCTCTGGGGTGTCTTGACTGAAAAAGGGATTTCATTTGGATAGCAAATGGGCCCCCAGAGTGTCAGTGCTGGGATGGCCTATTAAAAACATGCATTCAAAAACCAAATTAGCTATTCATAAAAATGTAGGGAAGAAAAATATAACAAGAAGTCACCAGTATATTTTTCCTACCTACAGCTGATTCTGTTTATTCCTTTTCCAGCATCTTTAACATCTAGTATGGGTGTTGGCAACCTGTGGCTCCAGAGCCCCTTGCAGCACTTTGACCCATCTCTTGTGGCTCCCTGATGACCTGTTCTCTGCTCCGAGAAGGCATGAGTCTCCTCTCAGAGCTGTGCAGCTGAAGCACCAATAGTGTTTTCTCTTACTATCTGTGACCCATTTCCCACAGAGAACACCAGGGCCCAGAAAAACCTGGGTAGGCTTGTGGGAAACAAGTCCAAATGGCTCTTTGTGTGTTTAAGGTTGCAGACTCCTGATCTAGTACATGTGGAAAGAATTGAGTAATTTGGAGGATCAGAAATGAAACAGTGTGTTTATGGCCCACTATAATTCATTCTATTTTATACTCACATCTTTTATTTTTCCTGTTGAAATTTAGGATTGTGTATTTGTTGCTAAAGTAGTGTCTATATACAGGCATTTGTAGGTCTGATTTAAGTATACATGTTTAAATAGAAAGATCATTTTTTCCAATTACTAAGTCTAAGAATAAATTCCGAGTTAAAACTTCCTATTGAAATTTTGTATACATTTGCCAAGAGAGTTAGAATTAATGCTCATTCTACATTTTACTGCTTGTGATAGAAATCTTGATTCAGTTAAAATGGAGGGAAGAGATAATATTAGAGCATGGAGACTGTTAACAAGTTAAACTAGGAAGGGATGTAAACGTTCCTGCTTTGACAAAATGTCATCATCAGATAGCAAACAGCGTTTTGTTTTTTACAGTGGTTGAAAAGTCGAATAGGCTATTCAGATGGTCCATTCCTACAAAAGAAGTCACAGTACAGGTGTGTAACCATAGTACAGGTATGTAACCAAGTGCACATTGGAAGGAGAGATCTCTGGAATGTAGCCAAGACTTTGGGGGAAATAAAAAGCTCAAAAAGAAAAATCTTCTAATGTATCTTTTTCCTCAACTTTTTCCAACAACATTTTCTTTTGCTTCCAATATCTAATCATTTCTTATCTCAGAAGATGGGGGCTGGTTGATCTCGAACTCTTCTGATAACCTGCTTCTAGAGTAATCCTTGCTGCTGTGATCACTCTGTATTAACAATTGAACAGAAGCTTTAGGATAATTGTCACAAATCACAGAATTTACCATGTCTACCATATTCCCATAATCAGCTAAATTGATCATTCTATTAAGAAGATCAAGTTGGTTTGATATGATTTATTGATAAACACATGTTGGTTTTTCCCCCAAGAAATGGGTTGTTTCATAAATGCTTGCAAACTGATGCTTCATGCTACCGCCAAGACTTTTGCCTGATATCAACATCAAACTTTTCTTTGGGTAGTGACTACATTTAGAAATTAAAAAGTAGGTTAAAATAATAGCTGGAAATCAATTCCTGGAGATATGTTCATACATTCCTTATTTTTAAAATATAAGTGTATGTATGTGTGTGTAAATACATATAGATATCTCTAGACATACACAAATACACAGTATGTTTTTGCCTTTTGATTTTTCTGAGAAATCTGCTCTGAGTTTTGTTTTAAAAGGGTGTATTTAATTCAATCAAATTTAATTGTTGAAAAAGGGATTTTAAAAGGGTGTATTTAATTCAGGAGTGCAGGCATGGAAAATGTAAAGAAAAACGTTACTTGAACAGTATGATAAAAATAAAGACATACAAGAATCAGTGGTACCATTACTGTAGCTTAATCAGATCAGAGGCTATTCAATTTTGGTTACCACTTCTTTTCCAGAAGCCTATGGCAGGCTATGGTTGATGGTGGTGGGGATATCTTTTTATTTTATTCTTTCCACACAATTCCAAAAGAAAGTGACAGTCCCCAAGTCAGTATATCAGTTTTCATGGTAAAGGAGGAATTTGTAAACGTAGTCTACTAACTTATGCCATACTGGCTATAAAGCATCTTGCTCAGAAGTGGTATTTAACAGGTTCTGACCAATTCTGAAGAATTGGTAGCAGAAATTTTGAATAGTCCAGAGAACCGGCAAATATTCCCTCTGATTGGCACCACCCACATCTATTCTCCACCTCCCGAGTCCCAGCTGATTGGCTGAGTCATCTTTTGTTGCCCTGCACAGGAGAATGGAGCTGGAAAGCAGGGTAGTGGGGTGGGGAGGGAATGGAGATTTTACAGTAACCTTTCCCTGCCAAACCACCAAGCCACGCCCACAGGACTGGTAGTAATTTTTTTTGAATCCCATCACTGATCTTGCTTGTGATGTAAATCCAAACTGGTGGGAATTATCGATGTGATCAAAAAGCATCACAATCACCCTTCACATTCTTCAGACATTATTTATTTTATTTACAGTATTTCTAGACTGTCCAAGTTATGAGACAGCACATGATGTACAATACTGCAAAAAGAAGCAAAAGGAGCAATTTGGAGCCTTACTAGATGGACAGTACATAGCATAATAAATACCTACTTGCTTAAGGCTTGGTCCCACTGGCCGATGGATGCAAAACGTATGCATAAAGGACACAGCGGACGAGCAAAATTTCAGGGGTGTTTCATCCGTTGTCATCCGCTCGAAAAAGAAGTGAAAATTTGCATAAAAGAACGAAATAGAATGGAAAAGAACAGACGTGGGTAGTATGTAGCGGGATGTTAAATGGTTGTTCATAGGAAGCCTAGCGGATGACAGCGGATGAAAGCGGATGACACCTCCGAAGGGGTCCGGGGGAGAATTGCGAAGCAGACGCATAGCGGAAGGGGCGGATGCATAGCGGATGAAGCAGATGCATCACAGACGCCTATAGGAAACAAAGCAGATGCCGCGCAGATGTATATCGGATGCAAAGCATTCACTGTGAATGCAGGGAGTATGAATTGTGTCAGCTCCATGGATATAAAAGGATGCAGCATGCACGCAGTCAGCATACAGGGGAAAGACGTACTTCCACATACATCTAGAAGGAACAACCATGGTTCATCAGTCAGGCAAGTAGAGGAAGCCGGTGCCTACTCATTCCAGCCTGGCAAGAAGGACAGAACCAGCATCCTCACCCTGGCACTGGACTCTGAACTGCTGCTGCTGCTGCTGTGGTGGACCAACCCCAAGGCCCTCAAAGCTCTGCTGCTGAAGGCTGCTGCGCTCAAGCCCTGAAGGCCCTGCTGCTCAGGTCCCTGAAGGCCTGCTGCCCAAGCCCCTAAACGTCCTGCTGCTCAAGCCCCTGAAGCCCTGCTGCTCAAGCCCTTGAAGGCCCTGCTGCTCAAGCCCCTGAAGGCCCTGCTACTCAAGCCCCTGCCAGAGGGAGGAAGAGGCAAGGGAAGGAGAAGAGAGAGAGGAAAACAGTGCAACATTTCCGAGGAGCATGAGGATGAGGTGCTGGAATGGTTGAGGGAGAACGAGTACCTCTGGAGAAAGGACGACAGACTGTATCGTGACACCAAGAAGAAGTAGGCAGCGTGGAGAGACAAGGCAGAGAGCCTGGGGTACACTGCAGAAGTATCCCTGGGATGGTGGAAGCACATGCACACGCTGGTATGGCAAGCTACACTCAAGAAATCCGGGCAGGCCGCTGTCAAGCTCATTGACCAGGAGATGTACATCATGGCCAAGTGCAGTTTCCTATAGGGTGAGATCCGCCACCGAGGAGCAGCCGCTTTGAAACCCTTCTCTCAGACAGCCACAGACAGCCAGTCCTCTTCCAGCCAGAATCCAGCTACCCTGTTCCAGGCAGATATCTTTAGAGGGCCCCACAGCAGAGACCCCCCGACAGCTGCACTCCCCATGCTGGCAGACTTGGAGGATCCTGTGGAGGATGACGCCCTGCTGTCACAATGGAGGAAGAAGCAGCAGCCACCAGAAGCCAACCCACCCCAGCTCCAGAGGATGCAGGCAGAGAGGCAGACTGGAGGGCCAGAACCACAGTGTCCTGTTGAGAATCAGGGACACAATGAAGGCCAGCACAGAACTTCTCTCTCAGCTGGTCCCATTGGACAGAGCATCCTCAGGCCAGAACACCTTCATCACCTACGTGAGCCAGACCCTGAGGGACCTGCCTGAGGCCGAGTATCAGGTGATGAAGGCAGAAGATCACAGCATTTCTGCACAACCCTCAAGGCCCAGTTGAACCTGCTCCTACCCAGTCAGGTCTGCTCCTCCACCCAGGTGATATCACAGCCCTTCCATGGCTTTCAACAGCCCTCACCTACCAAGGCTAACGACTACCAGGACTTCCCACAGCAAAAACAGACCTTCCAGTCCAGGCCCAGGTTCATCGGACACCACAGATGCCACTCCTCACCCAGCTGCAGACCAGACAGCCCCACTACACTTCTCCTCCTCCCCCCCACAGCCAAGCCCATCAACAGACAATCTGTCATCCGTATTGGGCCTGACATCTCAAGTTCTTGATGAAGGCCTCTCAACTCACAGGACTGAGTCAGCTCAAGGACAGCTTCCTAAACACACTATCCCCTGTTGTACCCTCGGGGCCAAGCAACCAAATGGTGACTCAGACCAGCACTCAAGCCACAGCCTCAACCACAGTCCCTGCCTGCTTAACAGCTGAGACCATGGACATGACTCAGAGTGACTGAGAATAGTGTCAGAGACTGAGTTGTTTACTTGTTAAGTTTTATCTTTGCTTAAGACACTTTACCTTGGTTCATTTTGCTTTTTTAATAAAGTCATACAGTTTACCTAAGAAAGTTAATAAGGTTATCTTTACTTAAGACACTTGGTTTCATTTTGTTTACCTTAATAAAGTGTTGGTGAAAACTTTTTAAAAAATGGTAAAGCCTTTGCATGCTTGTGGGATAGATAAGGATAGCTGTGGGATAGATAAACCTCCAGTGCAAGCATAGTGGAACTGTATGGTCCACCATCCCAGCTGCCACACATATGGACCTTTATTATCAATAACAATTTATTCATTGATCAACACATTTTAAATAAACAAAGCTCTTTATTAATTAATTTCATTGTAGGACCACTTCAACATGCATGGCACAATCTCATCAGTGTTATGCGACAGCCTCAAGGAAGCATCCATTAATCATTTATCATCCTGTCTTGCCACTCCACTGCTCCAGCTGGGGAGTTGCACCAGTGTCTCAGTCGGTTGCGCTGCTTTTTCCCTTCATGTGAAACTCTGTGGAGTGTTGCACATCCACAGTGTCTATCAGGTTTCGTTCTTGCCTCCATTCACCAGGCTCCATGTCCCCATTCCCTTGTTGATGGTCGACAAGTCTGTTCTGCAACACTGGGTAGCGGGTGTGGCATGAGATTGTGCAGGATGTGCCTCATGCTGCATGGTGGTGAGAAGTATCTGGAACCTGTTGGCCAGGATTCCAAGGCATTCTCCACCACCCCGTCTTGCTCTGGACAGCCTGTAGTTGAAAATCCTCTCTGCACGGGTGAGGTATCTTGAAGTGCACAGCTTCATGAGGTAGGTTCTGAGGGAGAAGGTGTCATCACCAATGATGAAGTAGGGCACATATCTTGTGTGTCATTGGGTAGGGGGTCTGGATCTGGAAAACCCATGATGAGGTTGCGTTCCAGCCCATCTTCAGGTCACTTGAACTGTGTTAAGCCTGGGTTCCCCAACCAGGGTTAGGGAGACAAGCAAAACAGAATGTGCAGCGTAAGTCAGATAGCACACAGATAAATGAGTGAGCTAAGCTTGTATGTTTATTAACATACAGTAAAAATAACATATACGGCTTGTGTATAATTAGATCTATAGTTTATATCCTAATATAAAGCATAGTCAAAAAGTCTTTAGTCATTATCATTTAGTAGTCCATTCAGGGATATTCAGTTAGCAAAGTCCATGTAGAATATCCTGGGTCAGTTCACTTACAAATCAGTCCTTTGTTCTCTCTCCCGTTTGAGCAATGCAGTCTTCCAAGCAGTAATTAGGAATCATCAAAGCCAGAGAGCGCACGCTGCTTCTTGCTTCTTTTAAGGAGTTTTCATAACCACTCCCCTAATCACTTTCCCACAGTTAAAGTTACAGACACTTTAACATATAAACCAGGATTACTTATTTATTATTTTACCTAAACCAGTTAGGGTAAAACAATGTTATCCCTAACAAACTGTATACTGGCCATCTAAAGCTGACCTGTTGCCTGAAGCATCGATGTAGATGAACTTGTGTCAGCATCAACCATGGCAAAGAGGATGATACTGAAGAAGCCCTTGTAGTTGTAATAAGTGGACCCTGAGTTGGCTGGAGCTTTGCAGGCCACCTGCTTCCCATCTATGGCTCCAACGGTGTGGGAAAGTTCCACCTCTGACACCACTCTTCTGCAAGTTTTCTCCAGCCTTGTTCAGTGGTGGGGCACTTGAGGAGCTCCTCCATGTATTCTTCGATGATGGCCTGCACCACTTCTCTGACCACTTTTGCTGATGCTGTTGTGTGGCACCCTCCATGCATACTGCATGTTTCTGTATTGGTTCCAGAGGCCAGGTGCCGCAGAGTCAGTGACACCTTCAGTCCAGGGTCCAGGTTGGGATGGAAGTTGGTGCTCGACTTGGTCAACCTGGGTCTCAGACTCTCAACAATTTCATCAAACATGGCTGGTGGCATCCTCATGAAGTGATGGAATGCACGAGGGTCTTCATTCCTCAGCTCCACCATCAACTGGTCATACAGTCCAAACTCCATTCTTCTCACGATCCATCCTCAGACCACATAGCTCTTGGACTTCTCCTTCTTCTCCTTCTGCATAAAAGGTGAAACAGTCTGAACAGGTTTTGGTTCTGGTGATGAATGAGCGCAGCTATTATACGGACTGTGTCATGATCCATGGTGGAGAACAATTGATGATGTTGAAGACCAAGACCAAGGGTGAAGAGGTCTGTACACCCCGGCTGCTGGACTCATACTGAGATCCAGATGATTTTCTCCCCTTTTTATAGGAAATATCCGTAGTCCGCTAGGTGTCCTTCTACATACTCTAGACATACTGCAGACATCCTAAATATACTAGATACATCCCAGACACAAAATGTTTTGTCCATTTTAATCCTTTATATACAAGATGCATACGCTTACATCCTTTCTATTTCCGTTCTACTAACGCTGTGTAGACGTTCCATGTACCTTTTGTTTCCTTCTTTCGCAGTGGATGTGAGTTGAGGGGATGGCCAGAGGATGCAGAGAGGATACAGCAGATGTTTAATGGATAATAATGGATATAAAATGTTTGTTGCCCGTATATGTCGTGGATGTACATTGTATGCAGAGGAAAGTTCATCCGTTCACAAAGTTTTGTGCAGCTCAAAACTTCTTGCGCATGTGAAATCTCAGTGGACGGATGCTCAAGGGATAGAGCATATGAAACACATATGCAGTGAGTACACAACGGATGCATGGCGTTTTCCAATGGATAGCAAGCTTTTTTTAATATTTTACATCCTCTTTGCATCCATAAGTGCAGTGGGACCAGGGCTTTATTGGTGTTATGCTTATCAACACTGATATTTTAGAAATCATGGTTAATATTTATTTTTAAATATTAAAAATAAACTTTTATATATTTTTTAGGTTTATTTATTTTTTAAAAATATTATATAACCACTATCTTATGAATAAACTCTTGGAAGGCGTCTAATGTTTTTTAAAAAATCAAAACATGATCAAAACCTTATTAAAACTATAAAAAAACAAATAAAAAACAAAAATTGGGTGCCAAGTCAAGCTTCCAATGTGCAGTCACCTCATCTTATTTCAACACTTGAGGTAAAAGCTTTTATGGAAGGGTAGAAGTAGAGAGGTCTGTTAAATTTTAGGATGCAAAATATTCCATAGGGCAGGTGACATCCTGGAAAAAACATGCTTCCTAGGTCCTGTAAGATAGCAATATTTTAGGGAAGAGATTTGTAGTGTGCCTACTTTATCTGACCTGGTAGGATGGGTAGATGTCCTTCAGGAAAGGGGGTCCCACAGATAACCTTTCCCTTTGCCATGCAGGGTTTTAAAGATAATGACCAGTACCTTGAATTGTACCTGGAAAGAAAATGGAAGTGAGTGTCGCTGACATATTCAGATTTGACAAGCACAAACAAGTTTTACAAGTGGTACCTCTTAACCAGGTGCTATGAAGTATAGACCTTTGTAAATTATTACTATGTACCATATAGACCAGAGTGTGGCAGTCATCATTTATTTCACAAGTTCCAGCTCATCCACTTGACTATTCTAAGAGAAAAATTATCTTGTAATTAGAATATAAAGAATGCTAAGAAGGCAGTAATTAAGGGGAAGAAAAAGAGGAACAGAAAGAAGTTTTATTTTAGTCGATATATAGAAGTGTTTAAATAAATATTTCATTCACATCCTTGAGTATCGTATTGGATTCAATAACATTCCCCTCCAAAAAAGAAGAAGGTTTAAATTGTAAATTATGGATTTTCACCTTATTCCGTAAATTCCCTTAGTTTGCAACTGTTATAAATGAGGTTAATTTGGGTTTAATTCTACACTGCTAAAGACCTCTTGCTTTTAGCAACACTTCCAAAATTACAGAGTATGAAATGTAATTCTTTCCCTTTCCTAACCCATTTTTGTGAGAGACCAGTTAAATAAAAAAAAGTTCCTCAATTTCAAGCTTTTTACACAGAGTCTATTACCATATTTAGGAATAATTGCTTTCCACAGACGTGACTGAACATACAAATACCTGCAGCCTGGCAGAAAGTTTCATAGCTTGTATTTCAAGCAGAAAGAACCAGAAAAGCAATGCAGCAGCCAAGAAAAGGCAAAAAAAAAAGACAAAGAAAAAGACAAAGAAAAAGAAAAAGAAAAGCAAGCTAAGACATGTAAAATGCTGCNCAGAAAGAACCAGAAAAGCAATGCAGCAGCCAAGAAAAGGCAAAAAAAAAAGACAAAGAAAAAGACAAAGAAAAAGAAAAAGAAAAGCAAGCTAAGACATGTAAAATGCTGCATTATCATTATTTTAATAAAATAATGTTCTTAAATTTTATCACATTGTCAGGTATTAATTTAAAAAATATAATATATCTGACTATTAAATTGTAGTATATCTGACTATTAAATTATACTTAATAAAGGTTTATGAGGTTAATTGGTATTATATTTGGTACCATAATAAAATTATGAATCACATAATGTAAGCAACACATAAATATGATAAATAAATAAAATGAATACATTCACAGAAGTTTGCCACTCCATTAATGTATATGAGCATACTAAATGATGACATATTTGTGACCTATGCATTATGCAGCTGCCTATGACTAGGCAGATAGTTTTCTAGTGTAATGCCTTCATACTGGTTTTAAATAAAGTGTTAGGTAGGATCTTAATAAAACATTTTTTAAAATGGCTCATGATTAATAAATATTCTACAAGAGTAAGAAGTTCTAGATTAATTATATCTTAATGTTAGGGCCCCAAGGATGTTGGAAGTTTCATTTTCTGCTTCCAAGATGAAAGTGAAAATGCAATTGCTCCAATGCCAACTTTCTTCCTTCACCATTGTTGAGGTAATTCCCCATTAGGAGAATGAGTGCATGCAGGGAGATATATAGAGAGTAGTGTTGAAATAATATACACAGAGCACACAGATACACTGTACAGTAAATGTAGGTTTTTACTTCAGAAACGTTAAGCAAAGTCCAAAATAAGCAATCCAAAATCATTCACAAGTTAAATCAGTCAGTTTTCAATCCAGGGATAATCCAAATATCAAAGTCCAGTGTCAAAAAGAGTTTAGTATTACACTTACATTAAATCCAGTAATATCAGTCAATTAGGAAAAATGGAGCAACGACAATACTTTCCAGCAGAAGGAAACAAAGATACACTCACACTCTCTTCTGAGACTCAGACTAAGGCAAACCAGGTTTCTGGCTCCATCTTATGGCTGTTTGAGAAACCACACCCAATTGCATGCTCTTGCATTCCCTTCAAGAGACAGTATTAAAATGTCTTTCCTGGTTTATATATTTCTAACCCAAATGCCTGTTAGGTGACTCATATTCCTAACAACCATCCTTTTCTCTTTGTATACAATGACTAAGCCAAAGCACAATGGAATAATAATGTGGCAAAAGAAAGCAAAGGTAGTACCAATAGTAATAGATGCCTTGAGTGCAATCCCAAAACAACTGGAGCACCACTTGAATATAATTAACATTGACAAATTCACATCAGTCAGTTGCAAAGAGGCAGCTTTACTCAGAGTAGCTTACATTCTGGGACAATACTTCTAACACTATAAAACGTCAACATCTGCCTACCCCGGGGCCTTGATAAGGACTTGATAAGTGGACAAAAATGTCAAATCCAGTCTAAACATCTTGATGGCTATGTGATGAGCCACAATAATCCAATGAGTGCTTTCCTAGAAGATTAGGACATACTAAGATGTACTAATAATTTGTAGTAAGTAGGATCATGCTCAATTTCCATGATAGTACTTTTTGTTCTACCCTGACAATTTTGTCTTGTTAATTCCATTGGAAGGGTTTTTTTTTACAACTCTCTAGCAACCCAGCTGTCCAGGTCATTCATCACAGAATAAAGAACAAAATTCTGAGGCACAGGCATGGATAATTAAAAGAAAAAGCTTGCTTCTTACTTGTAATTATATATATCTAATCAAATAGATTATACAATTTGTCATTATATAAGCAGATAAAGTGAGTCATTCTCAGTAAAAGACTATGATAATTCTAAGCTGGTGAATTTAAAAGTAGACTCCAAAAACAGGCAAACATGTTTTAGCTGTAAAACATTCCTGATAACTTTGAAGGGTTGGAACATCTGCCAAAAAAAAGAAATCATGCATCATTTTAAGGCGTGTGACTGGCATAATATAAGATTTTGTATGACTTTCAATGTCGTAGAAAGTAGCCCAGTTGAAAAATGTTTGTACTACCAACCCTCATTTAAATTCCAGAATCTCTACCTATCAGTGAACAGTTTTATACTAAACTCATTGGCATTCATTAATACTGCAGTATACATGATAAACAATACTTCCCTTAGTAGATAATAGCAGAAGAAGTGGATGTAACAAAGATTACTTTGCCTTCAGAAGTTGTTGGAGCTTAATCACTAGACTGCCATTTGTCAGAAATGGTGTAGGGTCTCCTGCTTGGGTGGGGGGGGTTGAACTACAAGGTCCCTTCCAACTTTATTAATCTGTTAAATCTGTTACTATCACCAATAGAATTGGTGCAATAGAGGAAGCATGAGCTTTTCCTAGCCTTATTGTCATTCTTGTTCATAACAGGGCATTTCTTGTGCAGTCCAATTAGCTTACCTCTAAACTCTGGTGCTATAAATGATCCACCTGCAGTTTATGAACTATTCATTTTAATTTTCATGTTATTTGCATTATAATGACCTTTGGTTTGTTTCTTGTCTTCTTTTTATTTCTTTTTAAATACAAGAATAAATAAATAAAAAATATATATGCTGATGAGTTAAAAAAAGAAATGTGCAAGCTTTATGGATGTTGCTCTTGTGAAAAACAACTGTATTTGCTTGTTCAACAACCTGATATTTAGTGTCATCACTTGGGAATGCTTTGCTGCCAGATAATCTGCTATTATTGAAAGAAATGTGAATTTTGTTTTGTATCAAATTTTACAGAAAAATATTAGGCTCCTTGTTGTGATTCTGAAGCTGAAAAATAAGTGTGTCATGCAGCAAGACTGTGCTTCCAAGTACAGAAGCAAGTCCTCAAGGTAATGAAAAAGAGCAAATTTGGTGTTTTTGAATGGTCAAGTCAAATCCAGATGATAGCAAAGTTCATAGCAATGTTGTGCTAGAACCTAACTCAACAGTCAATGCTGAAAAATCCTTAAATGTAAGAGGTTGAAGAAGTTTGTTATTGAGAAATGAGTCAAAAATCCCCAGCAGCTAAAAGTTGGTGCAATTGATTCCTGAATTGAAATAGGCAATTTTGTGTGTGTGTTTGTGTGTGTCTGTGTGTGTTTTGTGTTTTGCCATTGGCGCAGCACAGGTTAGATGTTTTCATTTATGAAATAAGAGAAACATGCAACAAATTTACATACTCTTTCTTCACTGAGTCCCTTTGTATATTATTAGAATTCCCTGAAGCTCTGCTAAGTATACACTAATATGCAAATAAATAAATAAACCAGGAAATCCCAAAAGAAGCATGTTTCACAGAAGTGTAAATCTTTTCCTAATTGTGCCATGGACATAGATGCTCTTTGGCCAGTGCGTTTTACTCATAGGAAGTTTTGTCACGCATAATATATGCACATTACCATAATAACCACGGTGGCCCAGAGCCATGGTGGCACAGTGGTTCGAATGCAGTGCTGCAGACTTCTTCTGATGACTGCCAGCTGCTTGCAATTCGGCAGTTCAAATCTCACCAGGCTGACCCAACCTTCCATCCTTCTGAGGTGGATAAAATGAGGACCCAGATTGTTGGGGGCAATCGGCTGATTCTGTAAACCACTTAGAGAGGGCTGAAAAAGTATTGCAAAATGGTATATAAGTCTAAATGCTATTGCTATAACACCATCTGAAAAACTAACTTGAGTTCTGTGGCTGCTCCATGAAATTTGGACAGAATGATACAGCTACAATTGATTCTTCCTTTACCAGTTAAACATCTTTCATGTACAATTTTCATTTAAATGTGAATACCAGTTTCCAGGATGCAGCAGTCTTTTTTATTTTTCACAGAACTCCATGGCTTCACAATTAAGACCCTCCAGATACATTAATCCTTGGAATTCTCTCCCCTGTATCGTTTGTTAATAAGGATGATTTCTCTGATCTCCATGAAGGTTTACAATTTCATGGTACCTCAGAAACTATATAATGCATGATGGGGAGGGGGTGTCAGACCAAACCATGAAATACATTTTTCTCAGGAATCCTGCTGTTTCCCCCTCCCCCCCTGCTTTTAGGAAAGGCAGCTCTTTTTGGTCAGATATTTTCAATTTGTGCTCCTTTGATTTTAATGGTCTGTATGATTGTTAACTGCTTTGAATTCCCATGGGCTGCATGATGGGATACAAATCAGAATCACTCTGTGCCTCTTGTCTTGCCTCATTAAATCTTTCTTTGTGGCTTTGCCTCCAAGGAATCAATATAAGCAGTTATTGTTCTGACAATTATTGCAAATAGTTATTTCAATTAGAAATGTGAATTTGTGCACGTGTATTGTATTGTGTACACACACACACACACACTTGTCAGAGCTGAACTGAGGAGTACAAGCAGCAATAATTAAGGTAGTTTACCTTGTATTGAAATGTAGGAAATTTATACCAAGTCAAAGCTGTGGACAATCTAACTCATTTTCACTATCTACAATGGTAGTAGATTTCCAGGTTTTCAGGCAAAGTTCTTTTTCAGATCTATCTGAAATTGCCAGACTGAATCAGTGGCTTTCAGGATATAAGATGGATTCTCTGTAACTTCAATTATAACTTTTAGTGAAAGGTAAATTATACTAATCTTCTACCCACTAGTACTCCCTGATCCAATGGTGATAAATTAGATGAGGTGACACTATAGCCTTTGCTGACTTCTATCCACTACCCAGACTACAGAAAAACTGAACAAATTATTTTAAAGATAAAATTTAAAAAATAGAAACAATTAAGACATCTCCTCTTCACATTCTGGTGCAAATATCCAGTAAGCTTAATGACACTTTTGTATGTAACAATGCTGGTGGGATTATCATACATATTGAGATAAAATTTTACATTATTTTCCATCCTTAGGCATTCTTAGCTCAAATTCAAAATAATGCACTGATATTGGCAAACCACAACCAATAACCAAAGTTGAATGTCCCGAAAAGCAGCTTTCAGCCATGCTCAAAATTAACATGCTAATGTGCCATGAGGGAGAGCTTCATCACCTTAATTTGAAGCAATCACTTGTCCTGGGCTGTACAGCACAGTGTATTCAAGCAGCTACAGCAGCACATATTTCTCAGTCTTGCCCCATTCTGATCATTGTGTGATGAAGGCAATGTAAGTCTTGTTAAATTGTGGGCGAGAGATAATGTGAGAGACTCTGACTGCTTCGCTTCTTTATTGCATTATTCAGAACAACTGCAGCCACGGCAGCTCCTTTTACAGGGGAGCTGCTCCAGGCTACAACCAGTGACAACTCTTTAAATTCCTGCCATCATGGACCAACCAATCAGAGGTGCATATGTAAATATCTAACACCCCTCCCCACCTGGTCCGGTTCACCCAATCCTGTCCCGCCTAATGCACATAATCACGTAGGTAGGCAGGGCTCTTATGGGTGCGACTGGACCTGCACAGCTCAGTCATGGGCTGGTCTTTGAACTGTTCAGATGGACATATCGCTTCTCCTGCTCCCTCCATTGGAACCTCCTGGAACCTTCTCATGATGGCAGCCATTTTACCTCCACTAGATGCCACCCTTTCGATTTCTTCCCTGGCTTGTCTCTGCTTATGTCTGTGTGTCTCCTTGTCCCACGGGTTCTTAGTTGATCAATGTTCTTTCTCCAGCTTCTTTCATCAGTTTTGTCGACCTTGTAAGAATGGAGTCCTGTTGCCTGGGCCACTGTTGCCGGTATCTGTAGTGGTTCCCCTGTTAGTGTTTTTTGCACAAACTGGATTGTCCGTTTGGAACGTCCGGCATTTGCTGGATGAATCTAGTGGTCTGTCTGGATTGTAATTAGGAATATAATCTGTCTAGGGGTGATCTCAGCTTTCTTCCCATGAGTAATTTGGCAGGGCTTTTATTTTTTGTTGCACTGGGTGTTATGTGCTGTATACTTAATAACTAATTTGTTTTTGCTTGCATCTCCCCTGGCCCTAGTTTCTGGAGGATTTCTTTCATGTACCAGACCATGTGTTCTACTTGTCTATTCGTCAATGGATGTCCGGGTGCTGATTGGGCATGCCTTGTCCCGTTCTGTGCTAGGAATCCCTCAAACTGTGTGGCAGTGAACTGAGGCCCATTATCGGATACTATTATGTCCGGAAGGCCATGTGTGGCAAATAGTTTCCTTAGATTCCTTATGACTGCTTCTGTTGTTGTGGACTGTATGATGCTGACTTCCAGCCATTTGGAATATGCATCCACTATGATAAAAAATATGTGTCCCTTTACTGGCCCTGCAAAATCAATATGAATCCTTGACCATGGTTCCCTTGGTGTTTCCCACTCATGGGTGGGTGCCACAGCGGATGCTGCCTCTATTTCTTTATCCATCCCTGGCCACCACACATAGTTCCTTGCTAGGGATTTCATTTTAACTATCCCCGGATGCCCTGCATGCAACATTTCCATTATATCATCCCTTAAACCTTCGGGAATTATTACCCGATTCCCCCTACAGTATGCACCCTTTCAGTATTGATAGTTCTGTTTGTCTGTTCCTGAATGGTTTAGTTTTGTCGGCTTTTTCCTTTTCAGGCCATCCTCTCCCTACCCAGTTCAAAACATGCACCAGAGTTCTGTCTTTAGCTGTTGCTCTTGTGATATTGGTTGCTGTTACTGGTGTTTGTTGAAATGTCTCTATCAGGAGTGTGGTTATCACTGGTGCTGCATCCTCGTTCTGGATGGGTAGGGGGCATCGACTCAGTGTGTCAGCATGGTCAATGTCTCTTCTTGGCCTGTGAATTAATTTGTTGTCACAGGCAGCAAGGAATTCTATCCAACGTGTTATTCTGGGGGACAAGATGTTTGGTGTGGCTCTGTCCCCTGCAATGATGTCCAAAAGTGGTTTGTGGTCTGTGACAAGGGTAAACTTTCTTCCGTATATGTATTCATGGAATTGCTTGATTCCGGTGACTGCAGCTAACACTTCTTTGTCTATTTGGCTATAATTCCATTCCAGCTTGGATAATGTCTTTGAGTAGGAGGCTACTGGGGCTTCTTTTCCATTCGGTAATATGTGGCTGATGATCATGTCTACCCCAAAGGGTGATGTGTCACAAGTTAATATTAATGGTAAAGTTTCGTTGTACTGGATTAGTATATAGTCTGATGTAATTATGCTCTTTATCTCTTGGAACGCTGCTTCTTCTTTTTTCCCTCAAACCCGGGCTGCTTTCTTGTCAAGCAGTCTGTGGAGTGGCTCCACTACTCTTGCCTTCTGTGGTAAGAATGTATGCTAAAAGTTAATGAGACCAAGGAAGGCTTGCAAGTCTGTTTTGCTTGTTGGCATGGGGGCTTCTTTAATTGCTGTAATTTTGCTCTCTGTGGGGTAGATCACTTCCTTTTCTATTAGATAGCCCAGGAATTCTCCTTGTCGGCTGCTAGCTGGCATTTTCCCTTTTTTACTTTTAGCCTCACCCCTTTGAACCAGCTTAAGACTTCCCTTAAGCGTTCTTGTAATTGTTCTTTGTCCTTGGCTGATATGAGGACATCGTCGAAGTAAGGTACCACCCTCTTTATTCCATGTAATAATCATTCCATGAGGCTCTGGAATAGCCCCGGGACAACGCTGACCCCAAAATGTAGGCAGTTACATTTGAAAGCTTCTCTCTGTGGTATGGTTGTCTGTGCTTCCGCTGTCTCAGTGTTTCCCGGCAATTGCTGGTAGGCTTGTGCGAGATCAAGCTTCCAGGGAGTGTAAAAGGTGTTGCACCACTGGGATGGGGGCACAGTTAAGTGTGGCCCGATAGTCAGCATAGATGTGCAGAGATCCATCTGGCTTTATAGGTGTGACGTTGGGGTTTTCCCATTTTGCATGATCTATGGGTTCTAGGATTCCTTGGGAAATGAGCTTGTCTAACTGCTCATCTATTTTTGATTTAAGCACAAAGGGAACTCACCTTGCTTTTAATCTGATTGGGGCTATGTTTGGGTCTAGGTTAAAAGAAATAGGGTACCCCAAGTACTTGCCCAATTTTCTGTTGAATACGTCCAGGAATTCTTCCATCAGGTTGTCTTTCCAATTGCTTTCTGTTATTCTGTGGATTCTGGTGAAATTGATCACCAATGGCTTGAACCACTTGAGTCCCAGCAGATTTGTCTAGTCCCAGTCAACCATAGTTAAAGGCAGGATTCCAGAGTAGTTTCAGAAGGTCACTTGGAATTCACCTATGCCAATGACAGGAATCTTGTTCCCTTGATAGTCCTTTAGGATTAGTCTTTGTTTGCTCAGCTGGTCTTTTGTCAGGTTGGGAATTAAAGTTTTGATGGTATCCCACGACACCAACGATAGAAGAGATCTGGAATCCACTTTTATCTGACATTGTTTACCTTCTATTGTGACTTGAATGTGGACTTTTCTGGTGTTTGCCATGCTGGAGTGTTCCACTGTCATGGTCTGGTGTGTTTTGTTCCTTGCGGTGGTTAACTTGTTGCTCTGTCGGTTCTGGCTGAATTTGCTCTGGTGATTTTTGGGTTGATTTCCTTGGTTCCTTGGAGGTGAAGGTGTTTTCCCTCACAACCTGCAAACCAAAATTCCTTCCGCTTTCCCTTTCATCTTTTTTGGCATCTTTCCACTTCCTCGTCATCACCCGATCCTGACTCTGACTCCGACTCAAGGTCCTCATGGTGAATAGTGTCGTCGTCTTTTTGAGGGAGTTGCGGTGTCTTATTCATCTTCCTCATGGCAGTGGCGGATTTTTGGGATGCTTCTATGGCTGACGCTTGTTCGATGGCCTCCTTTAGTGTTATTTTAGGCTTTGTAAGGAGGTGGCTCTGTAGTGTCAGGTCCTTGAGTCCCAGGACTATGCAATCTCTCATTGCCTTGTCCATGTTCAGGAACTCGCATGCTCCAGCAATGTCCTTCAGACTTGCAATGAAGCCATTGATGCTCTCTCCTTCCTTCTGGTCTCTCCGGTAGAATTTGTGCTTCTTAATTTTAGGCTGGATACTGGTGGGGTATAATGGGCCCTCAGAATGTTTTCTAAATTGGTCCAGGCCATTGTTTTTACATCTCTTGGTGCTGTGAGAGCTTTAGACATTTTGAAAATGGCGGGGTCACAATGCATGAGGAAAACGGCTCATCTCCTCTGTTCTGTAATGTCCGTCAGGTTGCTGCTTTCCAGGAACATCTGGAAATGGTTGACCCAATGACCTAGTCCTTGGTCATTGGGTCAAACAGTGCAAGTGGTGTATTGTTTCTAGCCATATTGAGTTCTTTGTCCAGTTATTAGCCACATGCTCATGATCCTACTTCTCTCAGAAGCCCATTCTTGTTGCCAGTGTTAAATTGTGGACAAGAGATAACATGGGAGGCTCTGACTGCTTAGCTTCTTTATTGCATTGTTCAGAACAACACGTGGCAGCCATGGCAGCTCCTTTTACAGCAGAGCTGCTCCTGGCTACAAATTCCCACTGCCATGGACCAACCAATCAGAGGTGCATATGTAAATATCTAATACTCCTCATAATTAAATTGATTATGTGCCATCAAATTGGCATTGACTCTTAGTAAACTACAGTACAGTTCTTGGAGATTTTCTCCATGACAATCTTTCTCTGATCTTGTCTTTCCTTTAGTGGTGCACCAATTGCCACTGTGAATCCATCCACCTTGCTGCTGATTGTTCTCTTCTCTTTAATTTCATTTATCCCAGGATTAGAATATTTTCCAGAGAGCTTGATCTTCATATAATTTGAGTCTGATGATTTCTGCCTTTACTGAGAGCTCTGGATTAATTTGTTTGTATTTTTCACTGTCTGTGATATTTTCATGTGTCTTCTCCAATACCAGAAGCATCAGAATACTCTTTCAATCCTGCTTTTTCACAATACACCTTTTACTTCCATAGGGTCTCACATGGAAGTTGAGAATAATACATTGTCTGCATTTTTCCCATCTTTGTATAGACACATTACAATATACATCTTTTCCAACACTTCATGGCTGCTCCACCAAGTTCTAGTCTGTAGCTTATTTCTTGATTGCTTGTTTTTTTACTGTTGATCCCAAAAGTCAAAAGCTATTTTCCACCTGATATTTTCACTGTCAGTTCTAAAAGCTGCACAAACACCATCTCGAACTTAACCACATTTTGAAGTGAAGTACACATTTGCATTTTCCAAAGCATTTCTAGTAATTGCTCCCTGCATACAGGGAGTATACTCTGCATACATCACACAGAGGCATATCATTTTTCTGCAGAAAGTTGCAGAAATTTGTTTAAGGCCCGGTCCCACTGCACTTACAGATGCAAAGAGGATGTAAAACATTAAAAAAAGCTTGCCATCCATCACTTCCACTGTCCCATTGGTAAAATTGCTATGCATTCCAGTGGTGTGACTGCACTGCCATGACATTTTCATTATGCTCTATCATTGAGCATCCGCTCCACTGATATTTTCACCCATGCAAGAGTTTTGTGAGGCTGCACAAAACTTTGTCGAACAGATGAACTTTCCACCCACGTACGATGGTACATCCGCCCGACATATAGCGGGGCAACAAACATTTATGTCCGTTATCATCTGTCTAACGTCCGCCGTGTCATCTCTCTGCATCCTTCTGGTCCATCCCCTCAAACTCACATTCTTGCTTGCAGCTCGAAAACCAGAAAGAGGTGAAGAAAACAAATGGTACATGGAACATCTACACAGCCTGTTAGATAGCACGGAAATTAGATGGACCGAAAGATGGTGTTGTAACTGGATGGTGATGCGTCATAATTTTAGGATGGCGTGGAGTATGTCTAGGTATGTAGAAGGACATCCTAGCAGACAACCGTTATTTTCTATAAAAAGGGGCAGAAAATCATCTGGCATTCCCATGGTGATGGTGGACCACACATTCCCATCTAATTGGTTGCAGCTGGACAGGTTTATCTATCCCAACACACTATCCTTTATCTATCCCAAAGCATGCAAACGCTTAATCCATTTTTCACAAGTTTTGCACCAACACTTATTACAGTAAAACAAAACTGAACCCAAGCTAAACAAACTGTCTTAAGCAAACGATAATACTTTATTAACTCTCTTAGGTGTCTAATAAAACCTCTTATGACTTTATTAAATAACACAAAATGGCAGATAGCCAAGTTTAAATTGTCATTAAGTGTCTGGTAAGCAAAGATAAACTTATTTAAAAAAGTTAAACAACTCAGTCTCGTAAGACTATTCTGAGTCACTCTGAGTCATCGTCCCATGAGCTCTCAGACTGTGAAAGCGGCACGTGGGAGCTGTGTTGTGGCTCTGAGTGCCTAGTCTGACGGTGCTCGAGAATAGGGGGTGCTGGACCGGCTGCTTGAGAGATGGACTTCTGTGGTTTTTACAATGGATAGGTGAGTCTCCGCTGCTGCAGGAGAGCATATCCGAGAGAGGCTGACTCCAGTACCGGCGTGAAGGAGGATATGAGGAGGGGAGACGAGGCCAATCCATACAAGAACCTTTGAGGGATGTACAACCGAGCCCCGCTAATAGCTGAGTACGCAGACTGGCGTTCCGATTGATAGGCATGGTGAGACATGGGTGCGTGAGGAGGGCTGAGGGAGTGTGAGTGGGGCTGAGTACTGAGTCTAAGACCACCATCCTTGGGCAGACTAGGGGAGTGGCGCGACCAGCTGTTCATGCCTCGTGGTGGGGTACCGATTCTGAAACCTGGGCCTGAGCGACCAACTGAGAGGTTTCTGCTTGTAAGCTTAAGGCATCCTGTGCAAGGATTGAGGAGAGCCCTATAGAGCGTAGCTCTACGAGTAATCAGCCTTTTGGGTAGGTGACGGGGCTACACTGCCCGATTAGTTAGAAACGCATGGTTAAGGGGCTGGCTGATCTTAGTCTCTGGGTGTGTGTATAGGAGCTAGCAAGACATGACCTGACAGACCTGCTCGGGTAGGAGTCCAGGTTCAACTGGGCTCCTTGCATTGTGTTGTGTGCGAGACGTCGCACCATTCGTTTTGCTGATATGGCAAATCTCTCGGCAGTGACCTGCTTGGTCCGCTGGTGCACATGTGTGCACGTCTCCTCACTTGATCGAGGAGATGTACGCGACGTTCGTGCCACCAATAGGTGTATTGAAGCGGGCTATCCGGGGCCAGGCATGCTCTTTGTGTCCACAGTGGAGGCTGGTATCCAGACGATCTTGCACGAGCGATGGCCAGGAGCAGCTCCATTCTGAGAGCATGTCTCTTGTGCGCTGCTCGTTCCTCCTCTTACAATACTGACAGCTCGTACCGCGACATTCGTACAGCCTCACAGACGATGCACTCTGTCATGCGCGATCGTTTGACGCTCCAGGTGCGTCCTGGACCTTTCATGCTGCACCTCGTGGTGTCCCTGCCGTAGACTGGGACGCCCTCTCACTCTGAAGACATGAGGACGCTCCCTCGTGAGCGAGCGTGCTATCTTTCTCTATGGCCGGCGCCGGCCCTCTGAAGTTTGGACTGCTTGATTCGATTACTTCCTGTGAGTATGATGCCCTGCTTCCACAAATGGAGGGAAGAAGAAGCAAGCCCCATCCTAGATTCTGTGAGGGCCAACACGCCACCGCCCCATTCAGCGCCACTCCAAGTCAGTCTCCACCACAGACACAGTGCCCACAAGAAGAGGACCTTCCCGGATGGCCAAAAGGTCAGTACCGCTAGGCCGGTAGGGAGTGCAAGCTCGTCTGAGGCGGGTCCTGCATGTGGGCCCTCTGAAACCACCTGGCCTGAACGAGGGTTAGCTGGCTCCTGGCTTGGAAGCAGGACGGCCTGTCTGTTGGACTGCTCTGATGGTGAACGAGGCGTCTCAGAATGGGCTTGCTCCTCAGTGGCCGGATCCTCACCCTCCAGGAAACTGCCAACCTTGGCCAGTGACGTACATCTCGCCCGTCAGTGAGGCTTAGCAGCAGCCCTGCCCGGATTGTTCTTGACGACGGTAGCTTTGCCTACCAGAGTGTGCATGTGCGTTCCAACCATCTCCCAAGGAGTACTTCTGCAGGCTGTACCCCAGAGCTCTCTGCCTTTTGTTGCTCCCAAACTTGCCGGCCTTTCTTCCTTGGCTGTCTCGATACGCTGTGGCCCTTTCTCCAGACGGTAGTTCGTTCTCCCTCAGCCATTCCGCACCTCATCCTTCCAAGTCTCCTCAAAACTGGTCTGATTGACTGTTTCCTCTCTTCCTTCTCCCTTCCCTTGCCTTCTCTCCTCCCTCTGCAGGGCCCTTTCATCAGCAGAGGCCTTCAGGGGCTTGAGCAGCAGGGCCTCTCATAGGGCTTGAGCAGCAGGGCCTTCAGCGTGGCTTGAGCAGCAGGGCCTTCAGCAGCAGGGCTTTGAGTGGCCTTGCGGAGGCTCGTCCATCACAGCGAGCAGCAGCAGCTTCAGAGTCAAGTGCTCAGGCGGTTAGGATGTGGCTTCTGCCCTCTTCACCTCCAGGGGCTTGAACGGAGTTAGTCACGTACTGTCCTCTTCTTGCCTGGACCCTGATGAACCATGTGTTTCCTGCAAGATGTACTCTTGCAGCCTCGTCTTCCCCTGTAAGGCTGACTGCGTGTGGTTCTGCATCCTTTTATGTCCACGGAGCGGCATGCAATTCATACCCCCCGCAACTGCGCATGAAACGCCTTTGCAGTGCCGATATACATCCCACGTGGCACTCCCCTTTGTTTCCTTATAGTGTACGCTGCTCCATCCGCTTCATGCTGTCTAGCATCCCCCCTTCGCGCTGATGCATCCGCTTCAAAATTCTCCCCGGAAACACCTTCGGAATTATCATCTGCTTCCAATCTTGCTTTCATCCGCTAGGCTTCTGATGTAAGATCTGTTTAATGTCTTCCACTACATACTACTCACGTCCCGTTCATTTTCCATTCTGTTTAGTGGCAAAGTATTCGCCACTTTTTTGTGTAGGCCGGATGAAAACGGATGGAGCCACCCCTGAAATTTTGCTCATCCGCTGTGTCCTTTCTGCATACGTTTTGTGTCCATCGGCCAGTGGGACCTAGCCTTTATCTACTTTGGCAAGAATGATTGGAAATGCATATGGAATATTTAAACATCCCTAATGTCAAAAGACTTCTGTGATGATCCTTGCCTTTGTTAAAATAGGAGTGAATAACATAGCATAAATTTCCAAAGTTGAAATGATGTCACATTACATTGCTTCTGTGTTTGGCAGCTAGAAGTATCAATCATGGAGTTACATTTAGGTAGAGATAAATCCCCCATTCTTGATTTTCAGCTCCAGATTATTAACAGAAAGAAATGGACTGCCTGGACCAAGGGTCTTCAAACTTGGCAAGTTTAAGACTTGTGGATTTCAATTCTCAGATTTCCTGAGCTAACATGACTGGAAAAGGAATTCTGGGAGTTGAATTCCATAAATCTTAAGTTGGCAAGTTTGAAGACTCCTGGCCTGCATCCATGATAAGCACTATGTCATCTTTTGCTTGTACTTTGCCTGCACCAAGGTCTGTCTTACTGAGAATGACAATCCACAGGTCAGTGGGTTGTTTCAGAATTGATCTCTCAATGGTGCTTCAGGGCCAAAGGAACACAAACTGAACATCTGTCAGCAATATCTTAAAATTGCTGCACAACCCTTTCAATTGGTGGTATCACAGCATACCTACATACTTTTCCTAGCTTGTTGTCTCACGAGAAAAGGATTCATAAAGATAAACTCTGATTTAAAACAAACAGGTTCAATGAATATGTATGTGTGCAGCCTTTTAGAAGGAGGAGATGTTGGGAAGAATTAATCTTCCCAGATAAGCAAGGAAGCCTATTTCTGGGTTCGGGGTGATTTTGTTTAGTAAAAAGGAAAAAAATGTTCTGTTCATTTTAAAAAAGATAAAATGAAACAACATAGAGAAGGAGGACTGTTTGTGTGTGCTTTCTAATTGAGTACCAGTCACTGCATTGTGTTAAAACTAAAACTAAAGCACACACATATAACCACACTTCTAAAATGACCTTAGGGAATGAGGGAATTTTCTGAAGCAAGCTACCAACTAGATGAAGTTAAACTCTGGTATCAGTAACAGTTCAGTCACAGTCAATTTCATTCAGTTTTGGTCCTTTCTCTCCAGTAGCAGAAACTAAAATGATTATTTCGAACCTAAGACACGTCCTTAAATAACCACTGATTTCTCCAGTGCCCATTTCTCAACTCAGCCAGCGTAAGCCAATAGTAGCTGGAATGTTCCTGCTTTTACACTGGGGGAAAAGTGTGTATAGGGGAGAGACATAAACCATGAAACAGGCTAGTCACAGGGTTCAGAACTTGATAGAAAGCTGTTTTAAACAACCAAAGAAACATTTGAAACTCAAAATATTTTTCAAATCACATTATGGATGAACTGCACTATTATAGTTTCAAAAGTTTTGGTGTGTTGCTTCCATATTTTTATAAAGTTTATTAGAAAATTATATATCTTGGAGGTAGAAAGAGCATGTCAGGTGCAAGGAACTGATGCCAGTGCTCTGCAGAAATGTATGGATACCAAGGAGGCATTAGCCGATATTCTGCTTCTTTTATTTTGTTTTTCAGAGCTCACACAAGACTGCCAAATATACACAGTAAGCCCACCTGTTAACATCACCACCAACAGGAACAGAAAATTGTAATATTTAGGCACAGTAAACTTTAATTATTTTCTATCTGCTGTAATCCATAGAAAATCACAATTAAAAGAGTTACAGTACTAATTTCAGAACAGCATGCAATTTACCCTCCTGCAATTTGGAAAAAATTAAATAGAGAAAATCACTAGAGGAACATGAACCATTTCAAAATAAATATTAAGCTATGATTAAAATAAACCGTAAATCGAACAATTATGATATATTCTTGGATTATACTGGCCCCCAAACTGTGTGATCTCCTAACCATAAGAGCAATTTATCGTATACGATACCTCTCCTGCTGATCACACAGATGAATAATTTTCTTTTCATATGGTTTTCATAATAGGAAGTCTACAACATAATCTCTTCTGTTATGGACATCTGTTTTATGAGATTGTCAGTCTAAATATCAGTTTATCAGGACAAGTTTTCTTTATCAAGTATAAGGACATCTCATAAGAAATTAACAATATATTGAGGTTATTTCACCTTCATATTTTATACGTAGTACTGGTTACAAAATGGAAAAGACATAGGCAGGGGTGGGATTCAAATTTCTTAATAACCGGTTCTGTGGGTGTGGCCTGATTTGTGGGTATGTCTTGATAGTTATGTGACTAAGTGGGTGTGGCTTGCTGATTGGGCATGGCTTGGTGGTCAAGTGACTGGGTGGCAGCTTTTATGTAAATATTATAAATATTTATGTAAATATTGATTTTTTTATTTAAAAAAAGAGCAACTTTTACCCCAAAGCAGGCAGGTAGATTGAGTTGCTCACAGAATCACAGATTAAGTTCGAGATCTATCTATCTGCAATTGGCTATCTGAGTCTGCACTGAAAAGCTTTTGTCCTAAGGAAAGTATGGCTTTGCTTTTAGATTAGTTAGAAAGCAAGAAATCCAAGGATTTCCTGCTTTCTAGCTAATCTAAATCTCTTGGCAGAGCAGAACAGCTAATAATCAGGGGGAAAAAAAGGAAAAATAGCAACTTACCAAACCAGGTAAGTTGGATGGCTCGCATGCCAGGTAAGGAGTGAGTGGGTGGGGAGGGAGGGGCCAGCCAGTGGAGCGATTTGCTGGTTCTCTGAACTGGGGACAATAGTGTATGCAGCGTTTGCAAGAAATCAGCAGCTGTACTGCCTGGACAGCTGACAAGCGCTGTACTCTGGTGCTCAAGTGTTTAAAAATCCTCTTGTTTCCTGCTTTTTCAACCTCAGCTGTGTTGCGCAAAGCAGCTGAGCAAGGAAAAGCAGAGAATAAAGAACAGCCTAGATCCCGGGCAGGTGGGTGGACCAAACACCGAACCAGTTTGGTATTAGTTGTTCTTTGCAGCTGCAGATTCTATAGAACTAGGCCGAACCAGTAGCATTCCACCCCTGGACATAGGCAATGTTACAAGGGAAGGAAACTAGAAGATCTGATACCACCATTGTTCAACCTAATGTTTTTTTCTATTTTCACAAAAAAAGTATACCATATTCAGAATTTGCTTTAAGTGGCAGATTTATTGATTATAGACTCAATTAGTTCCCTCCTGGTGACTTTTTCCACCATAAAAAAAGGACTAGCTGGCAGAATTTTCTCAAAAGCACACATTTTAAGCATGCAAAAATCTTTCAGATCTATATATAATTCTATTCATGGGAAGACAGTTAATATTTAAGCCAATCTTTTACAACCTGGTGCTTTCCAGATACACCTCACTATAATTCTCATGCCAACCAGAGTTAATCAGAGCATGTATCATTGGAAAAGGTTGATTTGAGGCAATTATGGAATAGATTCCTGAAAGAATTCAGAACTCTGTTTAGTAATTTGCACTCTTAAATGACTTTATTGTTTATTATAGGTTTATTATAGTTTTAAACTAAGAAAAGGTCACAATAAATGATGATAATGTTAAGCCATAAAGATCAAGAAATGTTAAAAGTTTTGTAAACATTTTGCTAAGAGAGGAGGGAGGGAAGGAAGAAAGGAGGCAGGAGAAAAGAAGAGAAGGGATACAATATGTGTCTGAAAAATGACATAGTGGTTAAGATGGTGGGATTGAAATTGAAAAGTCTAGATTCTGACGTTATTTGTGAAATGAACACTAAGTGCCACCTCATGGCCTACCTCGACAGAAAAGTTTAATGCTATGTGGAAGTTAGAAAGGTATAAATAAGAATAAATAAGAAAATTCAGTAAGTTCAGTAAGTTATAGTGTATCTGCTAGCCCTTCACAGAATTAATGGAGTCATTTGCAAATTAATAGTGAGCATGTGGTGCATGGATGAATCCATCACCTTGGAACATGATCTGAGGCAAAAATATGTTGCTTTCCTTCTGATCAGTACAAAGAGAGAAACCCATAAAGTAATGAGACACATTTCTATCAAATCATTGTTTCTATTCAGCAAAAGTCCTTCACATTGATGAAGTCTTTAGGGGTTAATATTAAGACATGAATAGCATGAAATGTTAAGCCTGCTTTGTTATAGTCAACTTGTCACCCGCCACAATACATCTTCTGACAAGTTGATTATGATTCTTTGCATTGTTTGCCTATCAGATGAAAATTGCACATGGCAGCTTTCATAATAGTAGGTGTTCCAGGTCTCACTCTTTCACACTCTCATAGTGTTTAAAACAATCATGGAATTTTCCTAAATCTTCATTTTTTGGAGTTTTAAAGTGATTTTTATTCTAGATAAAGCCAGGGTTTTTTGGATCTTTCAACATTTTATTTTTTATAAGAAAGAGCTCCTTTAATAATGCATCTTTTGTATTGTGTGTAGCCCAGGGCTGTCAAACTCATGGCCCAGGGCTGTCAAACTCATGGCCCAGATGTGCCACATGCTGGCCACACCCATGCTTGGTTTAGCGATGGAGAAAATAAGTTGCAATATGTCACGTGATGTCACCTTGACAATGCAAGTTTGACACCCCTGCTATAGCCTATGACCGTGATGGCAAATCTATGGCATGTGTGCCACAGGTGTCATGCAGAGCCATTTGTGCTGGCACGTGGCTGCAGGCAAACTTACTTCACTGGGCATGCGCATGCCTCACAGCTGATTTTCGGGTGGTTTGAGGCCTTTTTCGGCCTCCCAAAGGCTTGAGGAAGGCTTCTGTAGGCTACTGCAGGCTTTGCAGGCCAAAAACTAGCCCCGTTTCATCACTTCCTGTTTTTTCCAAAAATATTGGAAGTGACAAAACGGGGCTAGTTTTCACCTGCAGAAGTCTCAGAAGCCTTCCTCAAGCCTTTGGGAAGCTGAAAAAGGCCTCAAACAGGCCGAAAATCAGCTGTAAGGTGCAGTGCAGGTAAGGGGACAGCGGGTGGGTGGGGATTATGCATGCATGGGTAGGGGGCATGGTGGGTGGTGTGCATTGCCTTCTGGGTGCTGGCACATGAGTGCGAGAGTGCAAGCACACACACAATTTTTGGTACAGGAACCCAAAAAGGTTAGCCACAACTGGCCTATAACCTATATGACATCACTTATTAGCTGTTGACTATCTAAAAGATGGATTTTATTAAAAGTGTTCATTATAAAAATGACTAGCATGTCTACATGGAAAAAATAAGAACCGACATTTCCATTTTATTCCCAGCTGTAACCATGATGCTCACATATTGGCTTTAGAGAGCTCAGAGAAGTGAGATGGTGGGATGCAAATCAAGATTTTATGCCATTTTGCCTTTTTTATAGCAATTAATTTATGCTTTTTTTCTGGACTGGCTCTCATCCATGTAGACAGCAAACTCTGAGGATAGCAAAATGATGAGCAATGTGCAATAAAAAAATCACACAAAGGCTCCCCTAAACAGAATTATGACTCAGACACATATGAGGCATTTGCATATTTATGTCATATAATTATATCAATAACAATCACACTAACTGGGTCAACAGTTGCTTTACCCGCTTGCTTCAATGCATTCCTAGTCCCTTCTCATTGATCAGGTAACATCAATAGGCTTGACTTGAGCTGTGTAGCCAGTCTTTGTTGCCAAGCCTTGAAATAGGTTCTTTAAAGGGAAGCTTTATATTTCAGCAGCTCCTTTTCTCCTGTTCTTTTACTCAGAGGACTAAGAATGCAAAATGGGCAACTGGGATTAATTGTTCCCACAACCAGGCTTTCTGGGTCAAGTTAATTTTACTCTGTGCATGTCTAGGTCTGTTCTGAAGTAGGTGCAATCTCTTTGAGTTACTTCACCAAGTAATTAACCAATTTTTGTTGATCCCATAGTGCATTAATTATACCATTGACCCAATTAGGCATGATGTGAGAACAGGTTAGAGAGATTTTTTTTTCTTTTTCTTTTAAAGACATATAGTGTTGCACTGAATCTAAATTAACTCTATTTAGAGATAAATTGCATTTTTTTAAAAATATCAAATTGTGGTACTTTCCTGCCTGAATACTGTATATTATTATTGTATATTTCTTCTCTCTCTCTTTCAGATTGTGCTAGCATGATCAAGAAATGAAAACAGATCAATGCTATGTGAATAAAACATAGCTTCAACATGGATTAAATAAGTAGGGAACATAGTCAACGGGTTTTGTGTGTGTGTGTGTGTATGTGTGTGTATGTGTGTGTGTGTGTGTGTGCATGCATGCGCACCTAGAATGCTGTAGTTCCCCTAACTTGGTGCCCATCAGTTTGACCAACAAATAGCAATTCTGAAAATTTTAATCCCAAAATACATAGAGGGAGCCAGATTGGAGAAGGTTGTTGCTCAGCTGATGGGAAAAAATGTTTTAATTGATTCTGAAATTTCCTGTCAACTGAATAATTATTCATTAATTCTCCAGGTGACAGTAAAATACTGCTCATTTATGTAATGTCAGATTTATTGCATCCCAACAGTATGATCTAGGTCTTTGACCTTAACAGATTGACCTTAACATACTGCACATTTGTGTATGCAAGTACATATTTTCCCTCAGTGATCCTTATACCATACAAAACCATCCTTTATGCTTTCTACAAATTACAATGACATTTTTTTTCTAATACACAATAAATTTCAGGGCTTTGAAATTTACCTAACCAATCCAAATTTCAAGTAAATTCCACTAGGGATGTGTAAATTTGGCTAGAGATGTTTTAGCTAACTCTATACAAATTATTGTAGCCTATTTTTTGAAAACCTTACTTACAGATCCCTAGCTTAAGCAAACTTCTCTGTCCTTTTTTTTAAAGATAGTAAATAATTTATGTTGCCTAATAAAAGCATTGCAGGATTATACTTGTTGGCATTTTTCTTATGATTTTTTTTCCTTGTCAATTTCACATAACCAATTAAGATTTGTTACTTATTAGATGGTGTGTTGTGCTCCACTGCAATTTTCCAAGAAATGGCAAATCTCACCTTTTATTGTATAATAGTTTGATATGACTTTCATTAGTTTGAGTTCTCAGGCCACTGAAGCAACATGTTTTTCCACATCAAGGGAAAGCATAGACACAATTGTCTTCAATAAACTTTTTGCCTCAGTTCCAGTAGTCAATCAGAGGCTTCCATCAGTTCCACTGTCTTTTGGTACCACAGGCTTCTGGTACCTGACTAGCAGGAATGGAAAAGGATGCCGCACACTGAATAAGACAACTCACCACAGCTAACTCAGCGCAACCAACTAGGTGCGGCCAACTTGCCATGGGACAACTCATGACAGCCAACTTAAGGGACAACTTGCTGCAGGACAATTACTTGTAAAACAAGTATTGTTTTAAGTATTTAAAATAATTAAATTTTAATTTACAATTAAATTACAATTTAAGTATTTAAAATAATTAAAAACTTATTTTAATTTTTGCCATTCACATTTCATTTTGTTCTTCCTTTTGCATCCTTTCTTTAATGATTCTATTCCACTTTTTCTTTGATATTATTTTAACTTATTATTGTCCCGTGGCAAACTGGTCATGGCAAGTTGGCCATGCCGAGTTTTCCTAGATCCTGCCACACATAGCAATAGCATTTAGACTTATATACCACTTCACAGTGCTTTACAGCTCTGTCTAAGCTGTTTAAAGAGTCAGCATATTGCTCCCAACAATCTGGGTCCTCATTTTACTGACCTCAGAAGGATGGAAGGCTGAGTCAACCATGAGTCTGGTGAGATTCGAACTGCCAAGCTGCAGTCAGCTGGCAGTCATCAGAAGTAGCCTGCAGTACTGCATTCTAACAACTGCGTCATTGCAGCTCTTAATAGATGTGCCATTAATAGATAGATTCCTGTTCTAATTGTCCTAACTGTTCTAACATCTTATTCTAAGGTACTATAGTGAATACATGCGACCATTTATTATGCTTCGCTGTCTCTTTCATTGAAACTCATGCTCCCTTGAAGACATGTACTACACATGGCTGATTTCAGGCAAGCAGTTTTATAGCAGATTGCTGGGTAACCCTTTGATCTGTGTTAATTCTAAGCTTTTCATTTTGTAGACCTGACAGTGAAGTGGGAACAAAATTGAAAGCACAACTTTTCAAGCCAGTTCACATCAAATTTAAGCTTGGATTTGACTCAAAATTTCTTTAAAATTAGTATTACAGTATCACATCACTGAACAATTATTATCACATCACTGAACAAGTGTACTCATCACTGTGTACTCTGGAGTTGTTTCTTCCACTTAATTCAAACAAATGATGGAACTGATTCATTTCAGTCATCATAGTGTCTGTTTAATAAATGAGTGAAAAATTTCACTAAAATTATTAAATGATGTTGTATTCTTGATCGTTTTCTATGTACATGCTTGCTCAGTTAAGCAATTATTGCATCCCTTAACTGTCCTCTGCCTTGTTTACTTTCTGACATTGAAAGTCAATTAGTTTCTGGCATGGTATGAAATGCCATAAAAGCAATAAATATTGCAGGTGGTAGTTTAGGTAGTATTGTGCACAGCATCAAATGCAGTAAACATAAAAATTTACCAGGCACAAAATTTGCACAGAAGGTCTGAATGAAACTGACCAAATAATGTTACTGCTATGAGCCCCATTATTGCTGCATAAAGCTGCATTATTTGATATTCCAAAAAGGACAATAACCATCCATTCCCTCCATCAAAATAATCAAAGGGAGACATATTTTTATGGTACTAAGCAAGTTACTTTTCACAGTGGAGGCCTTGCTCTTTAAAAAAAAAAAACCTCAAAAATATTGGCACATTAATCATTCTTTTTCCTTTTCATTCTCATTTTTCATTTTAGTTTTTCACACAGTGATAAACTCCCAGTCTAATGTATTAAAAATAACATTCCTATATGATCACTTGCTCTGAGGTCCTTAGTGAAAGGGAAAAAATGAAGTTGTGAACAAATAAAAGTGCTAAAGCAGGGACAGGCAGAAGAAGAATATGTACTGAACTATTTGAGACATTTTGATGAGAAAATGGTGATCTAAAATGTATAACTATTGACCTTTAATTCATAACTAATTGTGGATGGTAGCAAATTAAACAAATTTAAACACTATACAATAGTACATTAAATGAGAAGGAAAACATGGTTCCTTCGGAAGGGTCTCTTCATACTTCTTTTTTTAAATATGATTTAAATTTTGAAAACATGGATAAAAAGAAAACAAGCAAGAAAAGAAAAATAAAAAAGAAAGAATCAGACAAAAGCAAGATAAATATGCAAAGAAAAATAGAAAAGAAAAATAAAGAAAGAAAGGGGGAAAAAGAATGTCTTCCAGCTTTATTTGGTCCAGGTACAGATAAAAAAACACATCCAATTCTTACTATAAAGTTAATAAATCTACATTCATTTGAAATCCCATGTCATTCTAATCATGAAATCCCCAAATCAAAAATTCATTTCTCTGTTTCTCGTCCAAATGAAATGGAATCAATTTCTGCTTCAAAATTTCTGTTAAAGATATAAGCTTTTTTTTACACAAAATCTTGTCAGAATCTCTTTTAAACCAACATTGTCTATCTTAAATCTTGATCTGAAGTGACACTTCAATACTTGGTCCTTCATTCTCTACTCAAAAAATGACTGTTGTATTGCAGCATAATATGAGTTTATCCAGTATAAAGGTAAAGATTCCTCTCTCACATACGTGCTAGTCATTTCCAGCTTTAGGGGGCAGTGCTTATCTCCATTACAAAGCCGAAGAGCCAGTGCTGTCCAAAGACATTTCTGTGGTCATGTGGCCGGCATGACTGAACACTGAAGGTGCATGGAACATTGTTCAGTGTTCAGTGATAGCGTTCTATCACTGAATGCTGTTCTGTATAGAATGCTATCCAGTATACCTTTTCTAATTCCTGACCCATTTTATCTTTGTCCCATCTCAATAAACCAGCCAATACCCCAACAAGTGTCTTCCTTACGTCTGCATGAGGATTTTCAGGAATAGCCTTAAAGCACAGACAAAATTATTTCTCCCAAAGCTCCAGCATAGCAAAATTGTCCAGCTCTTTATCTAAATCCAAATCTCTAGTTTCTGATTTATTTTACAAAAAAGTCCATCCTATTACCAACTTGTTTGATTTCATCTGAAATCTCATGCAATTTTTCATCTAACCATTCCTCCAAAGTTGCAAATTTAACTTTTAAAGATTGTGCCAATTTTTAACCAAGTCATCAAACATTATTTTGAATATGATTAGAGGGACAGGTCGACTCTAGAATCTCTTCTCATATCTTTACATGCAGCCATGGTTTAAAGCACCCTTTTCTGGTAGAAGATATAATTAGAAGCAGTAATTCAAAAAGCAATCCTTTGTTTTATCAATCCATCCAATCACTAGATTAAAAAGAAAAAGAAAAATATTTCAGTCCTAAACTTCAAACTGTGGTATTACAATACAGATTTGTTTAAAAATAATTTTCACTCATCAAAAATTACTTAAAAACAAAAATGTTTTTTTCATTTAAATATCTTGAGCCCTTTAAACTTAATTTTTTTGTGAGGTAAGCAGAAATCAGTAAAGTTTTTAGATGTTTCTAAATGTTATAATTACCAAAGAGAAGTACTTACAGTATCTATATCCTAAGAAAATATCTCTTTAACTGAAAAAGTATTTGTAATCCATATAGTGTGTTAGAAATGAAGAAAGTTGGTTATAATGTCCACAAAATTAGCTGTATCACATCTGCAATCTACATGGATGATCTCACCTCCCTATCTCTATTTGTAAGCTGATTGGGGAAAACTCTGTTTCTACAACCTACTTGTGATGAATGACAGTACAGAGAGGAAATGGGTTGATTTTAAGCTTTCTCTTTGAATCCAGAAGAAGAAACAAGTGCCCCTAGATTGCTTGGGCCAAAACAAAGTGCAACACTTTTTGGAGATCATTAAACCATCATTTCCCCCACTAGAAGTAGGAACCTCTTTATATTTCTATCTGTTACATAGCATGTAGATATCTCCTAATTTAATGGAATATATAAATATTTGATCTGCAAACTTTGGAAGGCATCTGTATCCCTCTAAACTTCAATGCTTGAAGATTCAAATTCCTAATTAAAAAAAATCATTTTCCTTTCTACTAAAAAAAAAAAGGCTTATAAATAAAATGTTTCCCAGAATGGTCAATAAATTTTAGTAAGGGAAATTTATATAAAGGAGAGTTCAAAGTGATAAACTGACTCAGATCTCAATCTTTTTTGCATACCAGTAACTTTCAAGATATCTTGTTATATTTGGGGGAAGGGAAACCTTATTTTAAAAGAAGCAGCTGTGTACCCTTTTCCATAACCAACAAAACTGATCTGATAAATTAAATTATATTACTGAGGTACATAGTTGGACTTCTTTTGAGGAGATGGCAGTTTCTGTTGCCTTACAAAGATACTTGCACATTTTTCTTTTGACAAACACAGAGTTAAATCTGAAAGCATATTAAAATTTAAAATAATTAGCAATTCAAAGCCTGTTCAAGGAGACCTCTTTTAAGGCCTTTGAAAAAGCTGGCAAAGAAGTTTTGAGTTCTTTGAAAGAGAGAGCAGATTCAAAAGAGCAGATTCCAGGAGAAAAAAGAGCAGATTCCAGGAGGGAAAAAAAACAACTATGACCTCGAGCTACTGTAAAAGGAGCTGTGGCAACATTTGGTCAATTTTCTCAAATGACCTCAATGAGCAGGAGAAATTATGTAGAAAAAGGCCCGATCTCAATTAATCTGGACCTGAGTGGCACATTGGGCTAATAAAAAGTATTTTACATCTTGCTCAGAAGCAAATTGGCAGCCAGCACAGGTATAAGATCATCTCTTTTCATCCTTTAAGAGATCAACTTGTCTAAAAGTAATTGAAGTGTTCGGTCTAGGCCAAAAGGCCATTCTATGCAGTTTTCCCATGAAGACATAATTGACATAAGTTGAATGAAACCTGAAGCTTGGTGTATTTTTGGAAATCTGGAAGACATCCACATCCAATAAAGCTCTCAAACTGCATGCTTGTTCTTCTGGAAGGGTGTTCCTATATCCAGAACAAAGAGATTTTTTCAAAATTATAATTCATAGTGAACATCGGCATAGATGTAGTTTTGCAGTGATTTTATCTTATTTAGACCGTTAATATTTACAGGGAAGCTCACCATTACTTGAACGTGTTGTAAATAAGTAGACTTGAATGTCATCAATATAATAATAGCAGCAACAAATCTAATGATTCCCGTCATCCACCCACTCCAGTGTTTTAATAATGTTTTTGAAGAACATTAAAGACAAAATGAAACTGTGAGCAACCCCATATAATAAGTCTCATCTTAAGGAACAGATAGTACCAACTAACACCATTAGGAATCTGCCTGTTTGGGCAACAAAATAAATGCAAACATCTTGCGGAAAAAAAAATATAATACTAAAGAAGGCATCTCTAATAAGTTCTAATTTTCCTGCCCATCAAGGTGGATAGTTAATCTTTTCCAAATTTGTCTCTGATTAGCAATTGGATAGAAGAACACTCAGAAATACTTCAGACAAAAAAATGAATGTAGAATAATAATCCCTAAAATAATCCCAGAAAAAGGAATGACATCCATATAGAAAGAAAACCCACAAGATGAATGTTCCATATTTATGCTAGAAGTTGTAATTATTGAAAAATATAGAGATAAACTCAAAGAAGAAATGCAAATGCATAAATGTCAGCTAAGCTTTGAAAGAGATAAAATATGAAGAAAGAAACTCAAGACCATGCACTGGCTTATTCCTCCAATTAACAAATCGGTTTTCAATTGTTTCTTTTCTTTTCTATATCCAGCTTTTGTCTTTATTGTTTTTCAGAACTTTCCTTGACTGACTTCCTTCACAAGGATTCTTGGCTTTTCTTAATTGTAGTCATTCAATCCATGCTTTTCTTCCCTTACAGTTTGTTTCACCCATAGCAGACTTCTATTGCCTTCACCAATACAGTCAATCAATAACACGTTTTGGGTGCTGTGTGGTCATTAGTTTTCTTGCTTTCCAATCCAAGTTATCGAATTCCAGCTAGGTCCAGACAACTATCAATAAAGGAGAATATTTGTAGTTCAGGGTTGAAATGAGGGGTCTTTGAGCTTGCTTGTTTTCTTGCAGATGTTTCATTATCCAAACAACGTAACATCATCAATGGTAGTAAGGAGTGCAGTTTGCTGTCAGTTTATATTCTTGTGGTTTGCCCTGCCAGTGTGGGTGGTCTTAGAGATTCTTTGGTTGTGCTGCTTACTGTCGGCTCTTTGACAGTTTCTTGATTAAGATATTGTTAGGAATTGATAGTCACCTAACAGTTGGGTTGGAAATATATAAACCAGGGTGGACATTTATACTGTCTCTTTAAGAGAATGCTAAAACTGTAATTGGGTGTGGTTCCTCAAACAGCCATAAGATGGAGCCAGAAACCTGGGTTGTTTAGNGAAACCTGGGTTGTTTAGTCCTGTTGTTGCTAGTTGCTAGTTGGTCGATGTTCTGATGTTCACTGTTTTTGGTTCCTGAATTTTCCCTATTTACTGTTGCTGATCATCGTTCTTGGATTGCTGTAAGTCTGTTACTGAACTGTTTATGATACTGGACTTTGATATTTGGATTATCTCTGGACTGAAAAACTGACTACTTTAACCGTGTATCACTTGGACTGTTTATTGGACTTTGCTTAACTGTTTACTGGAAGTAAAAAACTACATTTTACTGTATAATATATTTGTATGCCGGTTATGTATTATTCCTCAATGCTGTCACTATGTCTCCCTGTGTGCACTCATTCTCCTCATGGGGAATTACCTCAACAGGTATGACTTGCTTGATTGTTGGTTGGAGTTAACCTATGCTGATCAGAGTGCTAATTGCTGGCGAAGTGGTGCTTTGGTCATTTTGTTCCTTTTTGGGGTGGTTGATTGTCTCTTTTGCATAATCTATAGATGTTATTCATGTCCATGTGTCTATTGATGGCTAATTTGTTAGTGTTCCAGCGTTCTAGAAATTGCCAGGTGTTTTTTGAACTTGACTGGATCTACGATTATCACTGTTTCCCAATTGAAACGATGATTAAATCTGTCTATATGTTGTGAAATTAAAGAATTTTCATCATGTCTTCTGACTGCTAGTTGGTATTCAAGAACTTACTAGCAATTCGTTCAATTGATATTCATAGTTTTTGCACTGTTCAAAATTGTTGTCATTGGGGCCATTGATGGTATAAAAATGATAGTTACCATGTAAAATTCCATGTTTGATTCTTCTAGAAATGACTAACCAATTCAGTTTTATGCTACTGTATTGCTATTTTGGCTTTTATGTAATAATGGTGAGTGAGATTCTTGAACAACATACTTGTTTTTGCACATGCAGTATAGGAACTGATTCTTTCTTACGGCAACTGCTGCATTATATTTTGCAAAGCAAAGCTGGATACAAATTTTCCTTCCTGTTAAACTTTAAAATCCAACTCTCTAGACTACTCATTTAATTCACTGTTCATATTCTAAACATATCTCACACTGTAGTTGAAATTGATTTTATTGCATCCTCTGCAAGGCTTGGTGTGCTGCTGAGCACAATATTGAAAATTTACTTAAAAGTATATCAATTTTTAATCGTTCAGTGTATGTGTCCTCGTAAAATACAACTTCAATTAAAGCCCTTTATGCAAGTTTTGTTGAGAAAACCTATCAACAATCTTAGCATCTGCTGGAATGCTATTGATTATCTGTACATCATGTCAAAATAATTTTAGAAAATTTTATGAACATGAATGATTTTTGTGAGTATTTCCATGTTGTAAAATGTGACCATAAGTTTCAGACCAATACACATAAAACTGGAAATACATTTTCTGCAAGGCCAGTATTTTTTACACTTAAGTAGATTTTTTTTACTATGATACCACAATATATCATATTCTTTCTAAGGAATGTAGATGGCTAAAATTCTTTCTAAGGAATGGAGATATCTAAAATCCTTTTCTTATACTGATATTATACCAGGAGAGGGGAGAATGAGGTATACCAGTATGATACAGGTAAATACAGCTGTTGCATCCAATGACTGCAAAGGCTAAAGTGGAAGGGCATGCCTAAAATAAATGTGCAGTGAAAAATTTGACTACTACAAAAACACATCTATGCAAATCAGAAACCAAACTGAAAAGATGGCTCACATGAATCTGAAATGAGCCAGCAGTTCAGGTCAAGTTAGAAACCTGGCCGTTTTGCCACCACATCACCTGAAATAATAATAAAGACAGCAATGGATCTCTATGTTCCTCTGATACAAAGGAACTGTGGTCTAATCTCTCTCTCTCTCTCTCTCTCTATCTATCTATCTATCTATCTATCTATCTATCTATCTATCTATCTATCTATCTATCTATCTATCTAAAGGATCACTGCTTGAATCTTCACAAACATGGAGCAAACTTGATATGTACAAAGTAGCATTACAAGTAATCCTTGATTTATGGTAGTAAGTTGAGAACTGTCTGCAGAATAACTAGAAGGGTACATGGTATGTTCTCTAGAAACTGGGGAACATACTCACTAGTGATGATTAACCTGAATACTCACATTAATATTAAACATATTAATATTTTTAATATATTAAAAGAATATTTCCACTTTCCTGCGCAAAAGAGTGGATCATAAACATGAAATAAAAAGAAGCTAAGTTTGTGAGCAGTACAGATTGACAAAGTGTATGCTTCAATTTACACAATGTTCTACCTCTGTTCAAAAACACTAAGATAAAGTTTGTAATATTTTTACAAGATCCAGGAAACCTAATAAAGCATCTAATTCTGTGCTTACACAATCCTATGTTTAAATTGAAGGTGGCATGGAAGAGATAGGACAAGAGTAGACAAAAGAACACAGGCTGGGAATTAACAGGGTGAACTATCCTACACTGATTCCTTTCCTTGTAATGGCTGAGATAAAACCAGAAAACAAAGTGCACCTGTACTGCTTCAATCATAACCACATATATGACACACACACATGTATCTATTTTATTTATTTTTGTTTGTTTATTTTTTTTTGTCAAGCATGTATGAGAAAACAAGTATAAGTATGATCATAACACATAAATATATAAGTATAAACAGGTATAAGTATATACATAATAGATGTGTACAAATAAATGGGAACAGTAGGACAGGGATGATAGGCATGCCAATGAGCTTATGCATGCATCCTTACAGACCTCTTAGGAATGGAATGAGGTTCAAGGTAAAGCCCATGTCACACTGCACCAACGGATGCAAAGAGGATGTAAAACGGACAAAAAAGCTTGCATCCGTTCGGTTAAAACGTGAAAATGCTACTCACTGCCTCCGTTTTTCTGCCTTCCCTCCTTCTATCCGTCCAGCATCCGTCTTATTGACGTTTTCATCCCGCTCAGGAAAAGTTTTGAGCTCCCCAAAAACTTCTTGAGCGGAAAAATGTATCCAATGCATCCGTTCTGCATCCTCTGGCATACAGGGGACAATCCGTTCTGCACTCTCCATACGCATCTGCCTACTATCCGCTAGGGCATCCACTGTCGCCATCCGCACAACTCACAAATCCGTTCCAGCGGTAAACAGACGCCAGGGAGAAAAGCAGAATGGGACGTGCCAGTGTTAGTAGCATGGATGATGAAAGGCATGAAAAGCGGATGCAGCTCAATCGCTTTGCCATTCCCGCTCTGCATACTCTACGCATCCCGCTCTGCACCCGCTCTGCCATCCTCTACCGCATCCCTCTCCGAGGCATCCGCTTCTGCATCCTTCTCTACGGCTCCTCTACCGCAATCCTCTACGCATACTCTACGCACTTCTACTCTATCACATCCTGCTCGTGCATCCTCTATCACATTCCGCTCTGCTGTTCCTCCCCACGTTCTCGGTTCCCTTTTCTTGTGTTATCCGCTCCTGCTTATTGCAAATTTTTGCCCCTTTTGAGAGCGGATAACAACGGATGGAACATTTTGTTCGTCCGTTGTGTCCTTTTTGCATCCGTTGGGCAGTGTGACATGGCCTTAAGTTAATGTTTTGGAGGTTTGAGGATATAACAACAGAGTCAGATAGTGCATTCCAGGCATTGACCACTTTGTTGTGTGTTGTGTAAGCATGCAAAACAGAGGAATGATTGGCTGCCTTTCTCACCCTTCTTTCAGCCCAGTTGCCTCTACAGTTGCTGTTGTAGAGTGGCGGTAATTACTGAGGCGAACACAGAGCTAACAGTCAAGAAACTTTATTGCGAGAATAAAGGGTTGCCGCGGCTGCTGAGCTAACAGGCAGTCAGCTGGTGGCAACAGTTGATGCCATTTGACAGCTCCTTTTTTAGATGGCTGTCAAACGGCATTAACCAATGAGAGTGGTTCGCGCTCCCGCCAGGGGTGCGGACCGGAGTGAAAACTGTGTTGAACGCAACACTCCTTTCCCCTGGCTAGGAGCATGCATAGTCCTTCAAGTAGGCCGGCACCTGCGCAGGCGGCCAGATCATCTCAGTCCTGGTGGAGCTGCAGCAGGGAGGAAGTCCTTGCTTCCTGGGCCGCGTCGGAGCTTGGCGTGACTGGAACCTCGTCGATGGGTGATTCTGGTAGAGGGTCAGGTGATGGCCCAGGTAGGTCTCCTCGCTTGCAGTGCCCCAGAATAGCTTCGACGAATGTCAGTGGGTCCATGTTGGTTGGCGGGCAACAGGGGTCATTGATAGCCACTCTCCAGCACCTCCTTAGCTGGTCGATGTGCCGGCACCAGGTATGATCGTTGCCCTGGCACCCATAAGGGGTGGCCTGTGTAATTGTGGGCGTACACTTGGTCATGCATGGCAAACATCCTGGTCTGTCTATCAGACCCTAAGGGGGTGACTGGGGCATAATGAGGATGTAACCTATCTAGGGTGGTTCTTAGGCATCTACCCAT
>BHFT01028252.1:60000-92323 GCA_004320025.1 Laticauda laticaudata | reverse complement strand
TGATTGCTTATTAGTAACCTATGACTATCACTAAGTGTTGTATCTTATGATTCTTGATGAATGTATTTTATTTTTTTTCTTTTTATGTACACTTAGAGCTTTTGCACCAAAGACAAATTCCTTGTGTGTCCAGTCACACTTGGCCAACAAAGAATTCTGTTCTACCCCCAATTCCTACAACCGTTCTTTATGTGTTTTAGCCTCCAGCCCCTTAATCCATCTTGATTGCTCTTCTTTGCACTCTTTCCAGAGTCTCAACATCTTTCGTTGTTGTTTTGCCCTTAAGAACAAAACAGACAGTCTTCCTCAGGTTCCTGAAGAATTTGAGAAGGAAGGGGAAGACTCTCAGTTAGATGAAGAAGAGGAGGATGAAGAAATCCGTTGGGAGTTGACCTAAGCTATGTTTAGCCTTTAGCCTCCAAAGGCATCTTAAGAGTCTGTAGATGATTACAAGAGCTCCTATAAAGTAGCAGCAAAGAGAGAGTGTTCCCTTTAATCGCCTTTGCTTGCCCTTCTAATGATAGCCACAGAGTGTGCCATCTGTTCAGATCCATGGCGGTTCGTTTTCAGAGGCGTGCCTAAATTGGTTTTGGCCAAATCCTGAACATTATTAGCTGGTATTGTGTAGCACTTAATTTTTATGCAGTTGCTTTCCCGCAAAAGGCCAGTAATCCTAAACTGGTTTTGTGGCTGGATGGCCCAGTTCCACTTCATCTTGAGAGGAAAACCCAGTGTTTGGATCCTTTCAAACAGCCCAGGTTCAGGTTTCTCAACTTTAAGGTGGGTGGATTTCCAACTTCCAGAATTCCCCAGCCACGAATCATCCATCTTAAAATTGCCACAGGTTGGGAGAGGAAGAAAGAGGCATTATTTGTATATATTAGAACCTGATCTGCTCCTGGGTAATTTAACTATGTTTTTAATTGGATGTCAGTACTTCCAAGGCGAAGTTTAAAAAAAAAACTGGATGGAGAACTTTTGGGGGGATTCATGGTGAACTAGATGTCGCTGGAAGAGTGTGGACTGCATTGTGGCAGAGATCCGTGGCGAGACAGTGAATTCTGGCTGACAAAATCTCTCCTGGAAAAGGAGACATTGTAAGATTGCTCACTCTGACACTCCGGACAGCTGCTTTTTATGAGTAGATTGTGGGAAATGAAATTTTTGTGATCAGCTTGTGATTTGAGCAGCTGAGAGTTGGGGGATTTCAATCAAGTTCAGTTCTGTAATATCAGCTATTTTATTTTGTCTTAGTTTTTTTTTTATCCTATCTTTGTTAATTACGGACATATCATTCACCAAGCCTGATTTCTTAATCACTTTCAGAAATTGCTTCTTAATGATTTTTTAACTATTAGGAAGCTTTGCAACAACATATTATAGAGCACTGGGTATGTCTCCATCAATCCTTAGTAAAATAAGTTTTAAATATAATTTAAATGCCTTAAAATATTACACATTTATTTTTTGGAAGAAAACAGCAAATGGTTGAGTAGAACATTGGTTTTGGAAAGTTACCAATGGACTAGGAGTCCAGATGAATTTGAAATAAGGTATTGAAATTAATTTTAAGAATCCTTCCTATGGATAAATGCTGTTGTTTTGAAGTAACTGAATTAAAAACAACATGCTATGATGGGACTTTGAAGCCTGGGTGCTAGAGGAACCCAAAAGAATGAAATATTGCAATTAAAGAGGAAGAATACTTAAATTTGACTTATTAATACAGGATGGAGCAAAATATATTGACATTGGATGAACTGAAAAAATATTTGTGAACAATGGAGCCAGAAGATAATTTGAATAGTGTCTACCATTATAAATAAACTGTATGACTGATTTAAAAGTGGATTTAAAAATGACAGGCTGCAAGAATAATGTAGAAAAAGTTGTTATACTGGATATACAAGTGAAACCTGCTGATGTCTTAATAATTAAAAGGGATATACAGATAACAAACCAATTGAATGACCTGGACAACTTTCCTATACTGAATTTCAAAAGAGATTTCTTAAAATTTTAAATAATTTTGTGTAGAGCAAAGAAAAAAAATAAAACAAATGAATTCATTGTTTGAAGGGACTAAAGATCAAGATTGTTAAAAGTAAAAGGAAGAAATTTTAAGTTAGATTATTTGATCAAGGTTAAGGCCCGGTCCCACTGGCTGACGGACACAAAACATATGCATAAAGGACACAGCGGACAAGCAAAATTTCGGGGGTGGCTCCATCCGTTGTCATCCACTCCAAAAACGCTGGCTGAAAATTTGCATCAAACCAGAACGGAAAAGAACGGATGTGGTAATATGTAGTGGGGATGTCAAACAGATGTTATCAGGAAGCCTAAGCGAATGGAAGCGGATGCAACCTCCGACGGGGCTTCCTGGGGGATATAATTTCAAAGCAGACGCTAGCCGGATGACGCGGTACATCACGTATGCCTAAAGGAAAGAAAGGGGATGCCCGCGCAGATGTATATCGGTGCAACTGTTCACCTGCGCATCCTTTCTATTTCCATGCTACTAAGCGCTGTGTAGACGTTCCGTGTGTACCTTTTGTTTCCTCCCTTTCCGTTTTCAGCTGCAGTGGATGTGAGTTGCGAGGATGGCCAGAGAATGTCAAGAGGATATTCAGCACGCACAATTTCACGGATGATAAACGGCCATATGACGTTTGTTGCTTGGATGTCACGGATTTACATTGTAATTCATCTCTCACTTGCTGGAAAGTTCATCCGCTTACACTACAGAGTTTTTGCGCCAGCTCAAAACTTCTTGCGCGCATGAAATCACCAGTGGACGGATGCTCGACGGATAGAGCATATGAAACACGTATGCAATGAGTACACAATGGATGCATCGCGTTTTCCAACAGATGGCAAGCTTTTTTTAACATCTTACATCCTCTTTGCATCCGTAAGTGCAGTGGGACAGGGCCTTTAACATAGATATGTTATTATCCCTGGTAACCCTTAATGGACTTTGTGAATCAGAACTGAATGACATGGTTTTAAGGATTTGTTTATAGATAAAGGATGAAATATGGGGAAAAATATTGTTCCTTGTATTTTAAGAGAAGGAGATAAGTTACTGAAATTGTTTACATTTGTGATGAAGGAGAAAGTAGTTTACGTACTTTTCATTTTCTGTATTCTTTTCTATTTTTTTTTAATTTGTAATTTTTTGAACTTTGCAAACCACACAATGCTGGCATTTACAATGTTTGATTTTTTATGAACCACAACTCTGCAGCTAGTTCACTGCTTTGCTTGGAGTTCCATGAAAGATTTCCTTTTTTAAATCATTTTTAAGCTGTGTGTTGTACAATGCTATCTGTAGCATAATCACTGTTATCGAACGATTTCCTGAGACTCGAATAAGGGTGCCTTCCTGGTGGAAAAAAAAGGTTGTGAAAGCTTATTTTAACATTTCTTCTGTTTTTATACCATCTACACCTGCAGCCTTACAATTCTTCAATTGAGGTTTCACTTAGGTTTCCTTTTCATCCGCTTTTTCTTGGATGTTGAAACCTGTAAGCATTTGCTTCAGTTTCCATTTTTTAGTATATTATTGTCTTGTCCGTACAAATCTCTAAAATCCTTCTTTGGTCTTCCTCATTTGATTTTACCCCTTTTATTTCTAATTCACTTCGTTCTATTGGCAGCTTCTTGTTTAGCCCTCTATCCAGTTTCAAAACTTGTTTTGATGATCAACCCCCCATCATTTTCTCTGCCTCTTAATCGGTGACAACCACTTTGCAATTCTCTTTTCTTTATTATTTCTTAATAGTATGTCTTAATAATAAAGAAAAGAGATATTTCTTAATAACAGAGTTGGAAGGGACCTTGGAGGTCCAACCCCCTGCTTAGGCAGGAAAATCCTGTGCCATTTCTATCTAGCTTTTGTGCCTTTCTGGCATATTTTTTTTTTCCCCTCCTGCCAAGTTCTAAAATAAATCCCCCCCCCCGAACTTTAGTNAACCCCCCCCCCCCCCGAACTTTAGTTTTGTAATTTTGAAGTCCCTTGTCCTCTTCTTAGGCGGAGAAGCGACAAACAATATGTTAACCATCTTAAATCCACACATCAGTGAAGGAGAACCCAAATCACAGGAGCTAACGTTCTTTGGCGTTTTCTCTTTAGTGATAGATCAGTTAAGGAATTAATTGTCGCGCTTGTTGTTTCGAAACAGCGATAGCAACTGTTATATTTTGAAACGGGCCCAACTCTGTCTGCCGTTACTGCACTTATGCATATGCTATCAAGATTAAGTCTGCTGACATTGTCATAATATTTTGGATATACACTTCCACATATTCATTTTCCAGCTGGTTCTCCGTCATCGGCACTCTGCCTATAAGTAAAAACAGTATTGAAATTGAAGGCAGGCATTGGTTTCCCTCTCTCATGATTTTAACCTTACCCCCTCTCCTCTTTCTTCCCTCCCCCACCCCCATCCCCAAAGCCAGGTTGTCTTGTTCATTTCCTGTAAGTTGCAAGATACTCATAGCTAATGACCTAAGCACCAGAGCTCACTGTAACAGCATTGCCAAAAAGGCATTAAGAGTTGTAAATTTAATCTTAGGAAGCTTCTCCTCTGGAAATATTGAATTGCTAACTAGGGCATTCAAAACCTTTGCTAGACCAATACTTGAATACAGCTCATCAGTCTGGAATCCACACTGCATATCAGACATTAATACAATTGAGCAAGTCCAGAAGTATTTCACGAGAAGAGTACTTACACTCCTCTGCTCACAGTAGAATACCCTATGTCACCAGACTTGAAATTTGGGGCTTGGACAATCTTGAAATACAGTGCCTACTGTTGGACTTAAGCGTAGTTCACAAAATTATCCACTACAATGGCTACTTCAGCTTCAATCGTAACAATACAAGAGCACACAGTAGATACAAATTTAATGTTAACTGCTCCAGACTTGATTGCAGAAAGCAACAGAGTGGTCAATGCCTGGAATGCACTACCTGACTCTAGTTACATCCTTACCCCCCCCCTCCTTTAACCTCAAACTATCCACTATTGACCCCACTCCTTACCTAAGAGGTCTGTAAGGGGCGTGCATAAGTGCACCAAAGTGCCTCCCACCCCTGTCCTACTGTCCCCATGTAATCGTACCTATTTCCTGTACTCTTACTCATGTTTATACCTATACCTATTATTTTGTAAGCGATTGACAAATCAAATAAATAAATAAATAAAAATGCTGTGGATAGCATCAGCTGGCTGGGGAATTCTGGGAGTTGAAGTCCACACATTTTAAAGGGACGAAGGTTGAGAAGGCCACAACACCTTTTCAAGTTGCTATGGTTAAAGAACTTAAAACATGCCGGCCTGGGGATTCTGGGAGTTGAGGTTCACATGTCTTAAAGGGATGAAGGTTTAGAGGTACACCCCTTTCCAAGTTACTGTGGTTGAAAAACGAAAAGCATGCTGACTGGGGGATTCTGGGAGTTGAAGTCCAGGCATCTTAAAGTCACCACGGTTGACAAAACATTCAGAGTAAGACTGAGCAAACTCTTTGTAAATAAAGTCGCTCTTTATTGCTGATTTGGTTTGCAGAGTTTTTTTTTCTGCCCTTGTTAATCCATCTGGAAGTTGGAATATCTTGTTGGAGGGCTCAAGGAAACCGTTCATGCAGATTTGCGCATATGTTGAGGAGAGGTTTACCAGAACAGTACAGTAATGGAAGGAGTCATAATATCAGGACACTTCACACTGCTGATAATGCTGTATAACTACCACACCCTTAAGGTTGAGCTGGAGCCAAAAATAATAATAATAATTGCTGGCTCTGGAAGAAGATGCATGAATAGATGGCCTGTTTACAATTCTTTCCTTTCCAGTTTGCATTCCTCTCTGCTTTGCTTAAGATTCCCTCAAGCATTTGTTCCAATCTCGGTGGATTTGGGAATAAAGTTTTAAAAGCAGGAATGTTATAAGCTTGGTACACACTTTCTTTGTTACTGTAGTTGCCATGGTAGTTGATGATTCATGGTTTGATCTCACATATAAAGGCAAATAAAGGTGTCCCAGGAAGTTGCATGTTCAAATCTGGGTCAATTCGTGCTGGAGTCCATCCTCAGGTAACTTCTCTCTATAAGAATGTATGCTTTGTGCATACATATTCATAGTATTTATATGGTGCCTTATTAGGTGTGGCTTCTTGGTTGATTGGGATGTTGATGGCCCACTATTAAGCTGTTGGTTGTTGTTTCCTTGTGCTGCCAGGTTCTCAGCTCCTGATAGTCTGGTGGAAAATCAGCCCTCCTGTTGACTGCCAAGGGGCTTCAATCATTTCCCTGGATGTTTTTGTACCTACTTGGCCAACAATTGTAGTCGCTGCAAAATTGAATGCATTGCGACGTGAGGCTGCCAATGAGTTTGGCTCTCCTCCTTGTGTTTTTGCAATCTGGTTAGCTTCCTCCTCATCTGTCTTGCATGGTCACAGGGACAATCCACACAGGGGATCCGGCAGATTACCTTGGAAGCGTCTCCCACCTCCAAGCGATTTTTGCAATGCATGACAAATCACTCTGATCCCAGTGACCGAGCCAGATTGGATCCATGGTTTCATCTGTTATATTCAACCCAGCCCGTTGGTTCATTCACTCAATCAATCCAAGTTTGCCTATCTCATCTGGTTTTTCACCATCTCCCTGTTTTTTATTCTGTGGATTCAACCCAAAATGATTGAGAACTTGCTGACCCAGGCAGGTTTCTTAACCTTATTCTTATTATTCTTATTCTTAAATGTGAAGAATCAGCAAGTAGTAAGAATACAAGGAGTACAGATGCAAACCTCTGGCTGTGAGAAGATCTCAACACTGGGCATATCATAAATCACAGAATGGGAAGGGACCATTTGGGCTGCTGGGTCCAGATATCTGCTCAATATAAGAAACCGAATGAAAACCTCCCTGAGAGACGGTTGCCCAGATTGTGCTTGGTCGCACCCAGAGAAAGAAAGTTCGTGATCTCTAACAGTGTTGTTCCCACTGTTGAGAAACCTCAAGGACAATTTTGCCTTAGGCATGCTGAACATCAGTCAATCCTACACTGTCAGTCCACCTAGGTAGAAATCAGCTCCCTAGGAACCTAACCTAACTATCAGATATCAGCCTAAAGCTATCAACCAAACTATCAAGTATCAACCTAAACCTTTCAACCAAATTGTCGAGAATTGATCTAAAACTATTAACTGAAATATCAAATATCAACCTAAAACTATCCTCTGAACTACCAGGAATCAACCTAAAACTATCAAACTATCAAGCATCAACCTAAAACTGTCAACCAATCAAGAATCAACCTAGATCCAACCCAGACCAAAGGAGAAATTTCCAAACAGTGAGAACAACTAATCTGTGGAACAACTTCCCTCCAGAAGTTGTGGGTGCTCCATCACTAGAGATTTTTAGAGATTGGACAGCCATTTGTCTGAAATGGTATAGTCTCCTGCTTAAGGAGGGGGTTGGATTAGAAGACCTCTAAGGTCCCTTCTGACTCTGTTATTCTTGGACCTCTTCTCATCCCACAAGAACTGATTTTAAACTCTAGAACAGGGGCCTCCAAACTTGACATCTTTAAGACTTGTGGGCTTCAGCTCCCAGAATTCCCCAGCCAACATGTCTAGCTAAGGAATTCTGGGCGTTGAAGTCCACAAGTCCTAAAAGCTGCCAAATTTGAAGACCTCTGCTCTAGAACTTCAGAACATCTTTGGCCTTTAGAAGTTTCCTCACCCAGAAGACATGAACTAGGCAAATGTAGTAAACCTGCCCACCAAGCGGTATCTTTCTAACAGGTAAACGGTCTCTCAATTTGGTTGAAAATACCAAATATAGGTATCATTTGACAGAAGATGCTTGAGTTCTTCTTGAGTTACATAAAGGATGGATGAACTAATTGGTGTTCATCTTCTGAAGTTTTTGTTTCCCATATGCCTGTCTATCAACCTAAAGGTGCTGTTAAGACCAACTTTACTGAGTCATATATTTCTCTCATTAACAAAACCAACCACTGGGATCTTAGGCAGGGCCTTCAGTATCTGGTGGAGAAGATCAGGAGATGCCTACCGATGCCTACAGATGGGTGGAGCAATGCACTGGGGTCTTTTGCTAGCCTCTTCAACCCCTGGCTTGCATTTCCAAATAATGGGATATGTTTCCTGGTCTACTTCATAAATTCTCTCTGTTTCTCTTCCAGGCCATTTCCAAGAGGGTGGGTGAGGTTGCCTGTGATATTTCTGAAAACATCTGAGAGGCTTCGAAGTCTTCATGTTAGTGGTTCTTCCCCCAAGTCAAATTTTTCATCCTTTCTCTTCGTAGAGCAGATTGGTTGAGCAAGACATTTACAATCATGAAATAGGAGGCTTACCCGAGAGTAAGCCAACTCTTGTTTTTTGACAGCAAGTAGGTGTAAGACTTGCTAATGATTGTTTCTCTGTTAATAGTCTCTCACCTCCCTGGAGTTATGCAAACTCTCCGTATTCCTGGATTGGACAGGAAGGCGCCTAGATTTTGTGTTGACAGAGGATAAAACACAGTTTCTAGAAGTCTATGGGGATTCTCAGTCAATCAGGTCATGGCTTGTCCCAAAAGTGCTTTTTTTCAAGAGGCAACTGAACTTTCTTTTGGTTTTTTTTTATGACATTTCCCTTCTTATCTAAGGGGCTTCCTCTGCTCTGACTGGATGGTGGTGAATGGAATGGAATGGAATAAGCAATCAAGTCATTCTAGGAAACAGTCAATATAAATCGTAAGGATACAAGCAGCATGGTTATAGTCGTACAGTCACAAATGGAAAGAGATGGGTGACAAGGAGAGAAGATTAACAGTAATGGTATGCAGACTTTGTCAGTAGTTGGACGGTGTTGAGGGAATTATTTGTTTAGCAGAGTGATGGCATTTGGGAAAAAATGTCCTTGCGCCTAGTTGTTCTAGTGTGCATTTTGAGAGTTTATGTCCAGAATGTGAGGGGTCTGTAGATATTTTCACTCATGCAGAATACGGGTCCTACATCCTCATGTTACATAACTAAGCTCCATTTCATGCTGAATAAACTAAATTATTGATGTTGTCTTAAAGAGAAAACTATCTTTGGATAGATTTTTACTCCCAAAAGCATTTTATTAAAATGTGATTTTAAAAAACCCCAATTTAAAATGTTTAAAAAATCCAATTTATTTATTTTTTTAAAAAAATCAATTTTTATCCACTCTGGCTATCTCTACACCCCTCCTTCCCTAGCTCCTTCGCACCAGGCTGTGTCAACCCCGAAGCCACAAGAAGAGAAACCTCCCTAGAGGAAAAACTACCAAAAGGAAAATGGCCGCAGTTCAGCCAACTTCAGGGTTGACAGTAAGGTCTGTGCCATGCTTCAGCCTGCCTTCAAACTCCCTACGGATGAGTAAGATGGAAGAACATAAGTCTAACTCATGCGTTTGGATAGATGTCCACCCCCAGCAAATCTGAAGTGTGAGGGGGGAGGGAAGAAACTGGAGAAAAGGCAAGTGATGTGGGTGCATCATGGTTTGCGTGGTTTCCGCAACGAGCCCCAACGGTGTGGGCAGCCCTTCTCTGCATTCATCCTTAGTCATATCGTCGGATGCTTTGCAAACGCTCATCTGGCTACAGACTCTATTCATGCTTTGGGAAAGAGAAAAACACGGATGAAGATTTCAAAACACAATCGCAGTCTACAGGAACCAGGACGAGACAAGAAGCAATGGGTGGAAACTAACCAAGGAGAGAAGCAATCTGGAACCAAGGAGAAATTTCCTGACATTGAGAACAATTAACCAGGGGAACTGCTTGCCACCAGAAGTTGTAAATGCTCCAACACTGGGAGTTTTGAAGAAGAGATTTATTCATTTATTATTTTATTATTATATTTATTTATTTTGTCAAGCGACTGTAAGATAACAGGTATAAGTATAAACATGGTTATGAGTACCTGAAATGAATACATAGAAGAAGAATAAAAAACAAACAATAGGAGAAGGACGGAAGGCACGTTGGTACGCTTATGCATGCCCCCTACAGACCTCTTAGGAAAGGGGTGAGATCAATAGTAGACAGTCTAAAGTTAAAGATTTTGCGGTTTGGGGAAGAAACCACAGAGGCAGGTAGAGGATTCCAGACATTGACCACTCTGTTGCTGAAGTCGTATTTCCTGCAGTCAAGTGTGGTGCGATTAACCTTGAGTTTGTATCTATTGTTTGCTCTTGTATTGTTGTGGTTAAAGCTGAAGTATTCATTGACTGGTAGGACTTTGCAATGTATGATTTTATATACTATACTTAGACTGGACCAAAGGCACCATAGTTTGTCCATTTGTTTGAAATAGTATAAGGGTTTCCTGCCTAAACAGGGGTTGGACTAGAAGACCTCCAAGGTCCCTTCAAACTCTGTTATTCTGTAAAGAGGGGGGTCAATTTATTCTCTAAAGCACCTGACGGCAGGACAAGAAACAACCTATGGAAACTAATCAAGGAGAGAAGCAACCTAGAACTAAGGAGGAATTTCCTAACAATTGTGAGAACAATTCATCAGTGGAATGACTTGTCTTCAGAAGTTGTGATTGCTCCATCACTGGAGGTTTTTAAGAAAAGACGACATAGCCACTTGTCTGAAATGGTAGAGGGTCAACTGCTTGAGCAAGGGTTGGACTACAAGACCTCCAAAATCCCTTCCAACTCTGCTATTCTCCTTACTTCTCTGCTTATACCTGTCCCCTTAAAAGCAAAGAGGAAAAAGAAAGGGTAGTTCCATAAATTGTTCAAAAGATATACTGTACCGTGTGGTTGCTCATGTTAATTATGGCTGCTTTCCCCTTCTCCTGCAGGTCAGAAAATCAGCGGACAGAAAGCCAACAGAAACGCCAGAAGAAAAATCCAGATGTTTTGCCGAAATGCGTTTTGAGCCATAGACGACGGTTAATGCCATAATTGTTCAGGTAAGGTGAAGAATTTGAGCAGAGGTCTTTGTTGCTCTTACAGGGAGTCCTTGATGTTGCAACCACAACTGAGCCCCAAATTTCTGTCCCTACGTGAGCCTTCGAAACAAACCCTAGGTTCATCCCCATCCTGGCTTAATCCCTTCTGGGATTTTGCTTGTTAACGACATTTGAGATACAGGCAGTTCCCAACTTTGGAGCATGATGGAGCCCCAGATTTCTGTTGCTAAGCAAGACAGGTGTTGGATGAATTTTGCCCCATTTTACGACCTTTTTTGCCAATGTTGTTAAGCGAACCGCTGCAGTTGTTTTAGTTAGTAACACGGTTTCTTAAGTGAATGTGGCTTCCTCTTTGACTTTGCTGGTGAGAAGGTCACCAAATGGATCGTGTGACTCCGGGACACTGCAGCCAACATAACTGTGAATCTGTCATGCCCCTGTAAGAGTCTGAATCCGAGGAGGAAGAAGACGACCAGCTGACAGGGAGTGGGATTGTGGCTCTGTTGGCTGTGGAGGAAACTGGGGAAGGGAAAAGTCTGCTGGGCCAAGCAGGGGAGAGGTAGAACAAGGAAGAGGGAGTTCAGAGGAAGAGCCAGGCCCACCCCCTCTTCATCCTAGGGCACACAGGGAGGAACGTAGAAGGGAGCAATGTGAGTCGTGTGGCTTATGGGGGAGGAAAGGGCTCTGATTCCATTCATTAGCTACAGTTTTTGTTGACCATGTTTTGGACTTGATTCTCTGGAGCCAAAGGCTGTTCCTGGGAGAGTTTTTCTCCAGCCAGAAGGTAACCTGGACATTGGGGGGCAAAGTTGGAGCTAATAAAGGGACTCCCACTGATTATCTGACTGTGTGGCCTTTGTGCTATGCCCTGGATCATCACAGGATGCTGTAATAGTCGTAGGTCCCAACACCAGTCCTAAGTCATTTTTTTTTTCAGTGGTGTTGTAACTTCAAACACTCACTAAGCGAATAGATCACTGTCCTAAGTCCAGGACTACCTTTTGTCTGGAAGCATTTTATAGCCCTTTCTTATCTGATGTTTTCCAAAATACATCCTGATTTTTTCCCCCTCCCTCAGATTTCTCCCCTTCAAATGCATATCATCTGTCAAAATGAGTCACTCCCGCTGGGACGGGTGAGGTCATTTCATTCTTTATTTGGGCCTTCCAAATCCTGGCATCTTGCAGCTAGGGTCCCCAGGCGAATCACAGATGTGTGTAGGTCATTCGAGGATTTTTTTTCCTCTTAAAAATATATTTTTGCTGTGGTAATGTTTAACAAGATAAAAAAAACAATACAGGGACTTTAACAACAGTTCGCTTACCGACCATTCAAAATTAACAAAGCCACTAGAGAAAAAAGTGACTTATGACTGTTTTTCACACTTATACTGTCAACTCATAAAATATTTCTGTGGTCTTTTTCGAGTTGCCAACAGAAAGAGAGGGGGGAGCAGTGTGGCAGCTTGAAAATCAAAAGTGTATTCCATAAATAGTTTTTCAAAGATAGTAACTAGGTGACTGAAGTTTCTGCTGTGCAAATATCTAATTGGACAGCATGATTGATGGCTCTTGGCTATGGATGTGTCCCATTGGAGAATATGAATTAGGATACACCCAGAAGAGTGGGGGAAAACCAGGGTCAAGGATGATAATGAATGATGTGTCTCAGAGTCGGCTACACCCAGGCAGTGCTGGCATATTTACTCCCAATAAATCCTTTTGAAATTTTGGAAGTTTGGCTCAAGACTCATTTATTAATTGGGGGTAACTTCCGGAATCCTGACACTTAATGACCATTGCAACATTCTGCACGGTCCCGTGATCAAAACTGGGACAATTTGGCCACTGACTCGCATTTACAATGGTCGCTGTGTTCCCGGGGCTGTGTGTGATTTCCCTTTTGCCACCTTCTGACAAGCAAAAATCCGTGGGGAATCCCAGGATCACTTAACGATCGCATGACTCACTTAACACCTCCAACGATTCGCTTAACAACTGTGGCAGGAAAGGTCGTCAAATGGGACAAAACTGTCTCGCTTAGCCAACGGAAATTTGGGGCTCATTTGTGGTCGTAACTCAAGGACTACCTGATAAATATTTTTTTAAAAAAAAATCATGTAAACGGGTCTTTTATAAAGGGATTTGGAGGGGAGCAAGGAATGAGCCTATTATATTTAATTGAGGAGCAATTCCATCTGATAACCTTTGATCTTAAAAAGAAAGATAAGGAATATAAAGTTAGCTTATTTGATGAAGGTTAAAATATAAATGTTATTGCTGGTAACTCTCAATGGACTTTTGTCCATTATGAGCGAATAACTAGGCTTTAAAATTTTTATTGATAGAGAAGAATTGAGATATTCTACCTTTTCTAATCCTCAAACCCATAACTCACAAGTTCATTTCTCTCTGTGTCTCTCTTTGTGTCTCTCCCTCTCCCCCTCCCTCCCTCCCTCCCTCCTTCTCTCTCTCTCTTTTAGGTTTCCAGGCTCTGATAAATGAACTTGNTCTCTCCCTCTCCCCCTCCCTCCCTCCCTCCCTCCTTCTCTCTCTCTCTTTTAGGTTTCCAGGCTCTGATAAATGAACTTGTCGATCTGTCTCTAATCAAGTCGTATTTTTTTTGTCATCCCTGCCAGTTCTGACATCTTCATTCTTCCATTGTGAGTATTTCAGAATCTTTCTGTTTCGGGGCACATCTCACATAGAACAACAGAATTGGAAGGGACCTCGGAGGTCTTCTAGTCCAACTCTCTGCTTAGGCAGGAAACCCGACCCCACTTTGGACAAATGGTTGTCCAATCTCCATATAATAGTCTCGGAACCGTAATCATATATTAAAAACAATCTTCCATGACTCTTTTCTAATTGACTGTCCATTAATGGTTTAATAATATTTTAATTATTATTTTTTTTTACTTTTTTTATAAGCCACCCAGAGTTACCTTGTAGGAGAGATAACGATATAAAAATTAGAAAGGTGAATCCCTGCAGCTGTTGTCAGTCAAATAGTTGTTTAGTGAACCTGGGGATCACGTGACCCCCTAGGATGCAGCAACTGTCTTAAATAGGACTCAGTTTGCTAAGTCTGCCCATTTTTATCCCATGACTACCAGGATGCTGCAACGGTCATAAATGTGAAAAATGGTCATAAGTCCCTTTTTTTTCAGTGCCATTGTAACTTCACACAGTCACTATCATCATCTTTTAATAACCCCATATAGTCCCTTGTGGGGTGAAGTCTGGGCAACTGAATGGAACCGAATATTTACTGGCCAGATGCCCTTCCTGTTGCCAATGTGGAGTTATATTTCAGCAGATACAATCTCAACATGCCCAGAAAGAGAAAACTTGGGTTAACTGCTTTGGGGTTTTGTTTTGTTTTGTTTTTCACCCTAGAAGGCTCTGAAGCCCTTGAAAATCCCACCGTCAATGAAGGAAGAAACCGCCTTGGATTCTGAAGTGTGGGCGAGGTCCTGATTCTGTCCCAACATGCGGAAAGGGGCACCCAAGGATCCGGATATCGCTGAGCTCTTCTACAAAGATGATCCTCAGGAGCTGTTTGTGGGCTTACATGAAATCGGGCATGGAAGTTTTGGAGCGGTTTATTTCGTAAGTAGCTTGTATTTTCCGTTCTCCCTCCCTCTCTCCCTTCCCCTCCCTTCCCTTTCTCTCTCCCTGTCTCCCCCACTCCCTCTCTCCCTTCCTATCCCTCTATTCCTCCCCTTCTCCCTCTCTTCCTTTTGCCCTTCCTCTCCCTTGCTCCTCTCTTTCCCTATCTCCCCTGCTTCCTCTCTCTCTCCCTTCCTCTCTTCTTCCCTCTCCCTCCCTCTCTTCCTCTCCCTCCCCCACTATCTTCCTTCCACCATCTCTTGCTTGCTCCCTTTTTCCTCTCTTCCTATCCCTCTCTCTCTCTCTCTCTCTCCCTCTCTTCCTCTCCACCTTTCTCTCTCCTCCTCTCCCTCTCCTCTCTCTTTCCTCCTGTCTCTGTCCCTNCTCTCTTTCTCTCCCTCTCCCCCTCTTTCTCCCCCTCCCTTTCTCTCTCCCTTCCTCTCACTCTCTTTCTCTCCTCCTCTCCCTCCCCTCTCCCCTCTCTTTCCTCCTGTCTCTGTCCCTCTCTTCCTCTCCTTCTCCCCCCTTCTCCCCCTCTCTTCCTCTCTCCCTTCCTCTCACTCTCTTCCTCTCCCCCTCTTTCCTCTCCCTCCTCTCTCCCCACTCTCTCTTTCCTCCTGTCTCTGTCCCTCTCTTCCTCTCTCCATCTCTCCCTAAATCAAGCATTTATTTGTGGCCCACATCTCTGCTCTCCAAAGCAATTTAGCAATATCGGTAAAGGATATACCAATAGGATATGGTTTCTCAACCTTGGCAGCATGCAGCATGTGGGCATCAGCATTTTGAGAATCGAAGTCCATGATCTCTTCAAGCTGCCAGGGTTGAGAAAAAACACTGGACTAAGCAGGCCAACCTCTTGGTCAAGATCATTGTAGTTCTTGAAGGCTTCCAACATCAGCCTTCATCCAGAACTGGGTGAACTCTTAATTCAAGGATTTTTTTTGATTCCTTCAGAGTGGAATCAAACGTTCTTGACTTGAAATGAAAACATCTATAGAGATTCTCAGTCATCCAGGTCAACCATGACTGAGAATCTCTATAGACTTTTAGCTCTCCAGTTTGGTTTGGTTTAGTTTACTTTATTGTCATTGCACCTTGTACAACGAAATCAAACACCATCTTCAGTGCACATCATGACCATGAAAATAAATACAAACACATATCCTTCACACTTCACACATTGAATCGAAAGCCCCCAACACCACAGCAACACTGCACTATACAGCAGAATTCAAAAGAGCTACTGCCCTGGGTTAGAAGCTGTTTTTCAGCCTATTTGTCCTTGTTTTTATGATTATCCTGTACCGGCTGCCAGATGATAATAGTTCAAAAAAAAAAGGAGGTGCCCAGGATGAGATGGATCTTTGAGGATGTTTTGAACTTTCTTAAGGCAGCAGGAGCTCTAAAGCTCTTCCAAAAAGGGGAAAGGGTAATCCATGATCCTCTGGGCAATGACATTAACCCTCTGGAGTGCTGTCCTATCTGCCCCTGTGCAATTGGCAAACCATACAGAGATGCAGTAAAGATACTCTCTATGACGCGGCGGTAGAAGGGGTGAACATCCTTCGAATGGCATGGGAGTAGGAACGGATTTCCAGAGTGAAAAAAATCTCAGGTGACCCCGAGGACACAGATAAAACATCCAAGTGGCCTCAACAACCTTCTAAAAGGATGCAAAGGACCATCTGTCTGCGAGGAATATAAATCCTTCCTTTCCTTACCATCCAGTCAGAGCTGAAGAAGCTTCTTGGATGAGAAGCAAAACATCTTTAAAAGAAAGAAACAAGAAAGTCCACTTCCCTCCTGAAAAAAAGATTTCTTCGCCTTTGGAAGAAACGAGAACCTTTATTAAATTTTATTTCTCTCCCCCTCCCTTCTTCTTCCATTGCCAGGCCACCAATGCCCGGACCAATGAAGTGGTGGCAATCAAGAAAATGTCGTACAGCGGAAAACAAACCAACGAGGTAAGAAGAACACATGTGACGTCTCAACCTGCAGCAATACCGCTATGCTTTAAAGTTGATATTATTCACTGCTAACTGTTGAAAAAGGAAACCATTAAAATAAAAAAATAAAATAAAAGACCGGTCCAGCATTGGTTGGTAAGCCACCTATGTTAGAATTGTGATCGTAAGTCGAGGAGTACCTGTACTCAAGGCAGTGTATGGTTTTTATTTATTTATTTTATTTATGTATAGATTTACCGAGTTCGAGCTAGGTCGAGGCAGTTTTTTTTTTCCTCTCTGGGCACAATGTGAATATATCTGCTGAACAAAACTCTGTATTGGCAATAGGAAGAGCATCCGGCCAGTAAACAATCAGCTCCATTCGGTTGCCTAGACTCCACCCTGCAATCGATTATGGGGGTCATTAAGAGAAGATGATGATGATGACCTTTTGTATGGATTGCTACCCATTTGTATGTTTTTATATGAATTGCAATGTGCCATGTGTATTCCTATTTCTTACTTAGCGATATAAATTTTGAGCTCAATTGTGATCGTAAGTTGAGGAGTACCTGTACTCAAGACTGTGTGTGGGTTATTTATTTATTTATTATTTACTTAATTTATAGATTTGTGTGCCCATCCTTCTCTCCAAGAGGGGACTTCCATTTTATTTTCTCCTCTCATCAGTGCTGCAAAGCATTGCATAATTTATTCTGATCGCCTCCCCCCCCCCCCANCCCCCCCCCCCCCCAACTCTAAGCTTGAATAAGTTGCCCTTTGGTCTTTTATATCTTAAAGAGATAAGGAATAATTAACATTCCCTCCTAATCTTTCTGAAGCCCAGGAAATGGTCAGGATGTCGCTCCCAAGCCATTCCTTGTTATAAAAACTCCTCCTGAACCAAAATGCAGAAAACCAAACCCTTTGACCTCACCCTTTTCCAGTTGGTCACCTTTTGAATTTTCTGGACAAAGCAAATCTTGGCATTCAACTTTCTTTCCTTGCTTCTACTCCCCTTCTTTTTAAATTAACAGAAATGGCAGGATATCATCAAAGAAGTCCGATTCCTGCAACAGCTGAAGCATCCCAACACTATAGAATATAAAGGCTGCTATTTGAAAGAACATACCGCCTGGGTGAGTTGCATCAACACGAGGGGTTTTTTTTTTTAATTAACAGATTACAGATTAACAGAGTTTCCAAGGGGACCTTGTAGGTCATCTAGTCCAACCCTCTGCTCCCCCCCCCCCNCCCCCCCCCCCCTGTTTTTTGGAGATGTTTTGAGCAAAGATGGTTCCTTAGAAGGGATTGAAGCATAACACTAAATCTTTCGTTCTTTGGAGAAAAGGGGGGAAAAAACACTTTACCGGTATGGAGACATAATTCCAGTTCTGAATTTGTCGTTTTAAGCTGCAGCCCTTATGATATACCCAGATCAGAATCAGAATCAGAATAGAATAGAATAGAATAGAATAGAATAGAATAGAATAGAATAGAATATAGATCGCATCGCAGACTAGAATAGAATAATAACAAGAGTCAGAAGGGCACCTAGAGGTCAACTCGTCCACCCTACCTCATAGAGACGGAGAGTCTCTATGATTTCAGACCAATGGTGGTCCAACCTCTCCTTGAAAGTCTCCAGGGATGGAGCACCCACACCTTTCCATAAGTTGCCTCGCAAGCTTGATCATGGCGTGGACCCTTAAGAAGAAGACAATTCGCAAATGATGCTGAGAAGTGTAGTTTGAGGCAGTTTCACAGTCTTCCTCCCCTTCTTCCTCCTCCACCCCTCCTCCTGCTCCCCACAAGCCCCACTCCCTTCTAGCCCTGATGAGGTTATCTAGTTGGGTCATGAAATGTCTGCAAGAAAACAGCCCATCTCAGAGAACACCAAGGACCCCATAGTCATTCTCATTCTCCTCCTCCTCCTCCTCCTCCTCCTCCTCATCTCTGCAAACCCTACTCCCTTCTACCCTTCTAGCACTGATGATGTTACCCAGTCTGCAAGACAAGAACCCAGCTCAGAGACCGCCAAGGACTCCCAACCATTCCTTAACGGCTGCATTTCTTTCCATCTTTTCACAGCTGGTCATGGAATATTGCTTGGGATCTGCTTCAGATCTGTTGGAAGGTAAGTCTTTGGATCTCCTGCCCTGTATTTTGGATCGCATGGGAATTACATTTTTTAAAGGAATTTTTTAGGGTATTACATTTTGCAACAGCATTTCTTAGGCCGTCCATCACCATTCCTTAACAGCGACCACCAAATATTTTCCTCTTTCGTCATTGGGACAATTTCTGTCCTATGCGTTGAACATCCATTCAGCCGGATTGTCCTAGCTTGGAAATTTCCAGGCAGTCATTTTGCCTCTGAATTAACTACTGCCTGGGGGTCTGGTTTCCATCTTTTTGTGCTTCGTTTGGATGATGGCTCAGAATGATGAAGAGAGCAGGGTGTAGGTCAATAGCACGTTTCCAAGTCTTTTCTAACCGCCCGTTGCCAATTTCCATCCTCCTGGGTCCGGCTGTGTTTTATTTTTCCGTCGTTGGCAACAAAGCTGACGGACTTGGCAAACAGGCTCTCTCCACCAAGATGGTTCCCATGCACGATATCTTATATTTTAAAAGCTGAAAACAAAGGTCTATCTTTCTTCGGTGGCACTAGGACAGATTCTCTGCTGTCGTTTCCCACGCTCTTATTCCCCGGGTAGAACCAGAAGAACGAGATAGGGAGGGGTGTCTCTTTGGTCAGGAGGGGGAAAAAAAAACTTTTTCCAGTCTACGTTTTAAGGGCTGGTTAGTTACAGATCTAAACTCTGTGTGTGTGTGTGTGTATGCATATATGTGTGTTTGTACGTACATATGTCCATATGTGTTTTTATTTTATTTTTTAATTTTATGTATTTTATATTTTATTTATATTTTATTTTATTTACATATAATTTAATTTTATTATTATTATTTCATAATTTTATTATTTTTACAAATAACCCAAGGCAGCAAGCATTTCTAATATTCCTTCCTCCTCCTATTTCCCTCACAACAACAACCTCGTGAAGTAGCTTGGGCTGAGAAAGAGGGAGTGGCCCAACGTCACCCAGCAGATTCTCATGCTTAAGGAAGGACTAGAACTCCCAGTCTCCTGGTGATTGACCCAACAGGCTTTCATGGCTAAGGCGGAACTAGAACTCCTTGTCTCCTGGTGATTGGCCAAAGAAACACAGTCAACTTTCACGCCTAAGAAAGAACTAGAACTCACAGTCTCCTGGTGATTGGCCCAAATCACACAGCCAGGTTTCATGCCGAAGGACGAACTAAAACTCACTGTTTCCTGTTAATTGTCCCAAAGCCACCCAGCCAACTTTCGTGCCTATAGTGGAACTAGAACTCACAGTCTCCTAGTGATTGGCCCAAATTCACCCAGCCAGCTTTCACGCCTATGAAAGAACTAGAACCCACTGTCTCCTAGTGATTGGTTCAAAGCCATCCAGCTGGCTTTCATGCCTAAGGTGGGACTAGAACTCACTCTCACCTGGTGATTGGCCAAAAACCACTCATCTGGCTTTCGTGCCTAAGGAAGAACTAGAACTCACGGTCTCCCAGTTTCGAGCCTGGTTACTTCCACTTGTCTCTAGACCAGTTTGAGACGGATCCTTCACTAGTCCCACTTCTAAACTTTCTATACCAAGGGTCTTCAAACTTGGCAAGTTTAAGACTTGGGGACTTCAACTCCCAGAATTCTTGAGCTAACATGACTGGAAGAGGAATTGAAGTCTACAAGTCTTAAAGCTGTCAAGCTTGAAGACCCCCGTTGTATACCATTAAAAGGAAAGAATCTGCCTTTATTCAGCCTTCTCCACATATCTTAAAAGTTACTCCAGGTGAGACTAAAATCTGGTTTTGCTTCCAATCCAGTACATAAGAAGCCACTCCAAGAAGTAGAGATCGCTGCCATTACCGACGGTGCCTTGCATGGACTGGCATATCTTCATTCACATTATAAAATTCACAGGTGAGAGCCAAGGTTCCTTCTCTAATAAAGATAAAATAAAATAAAACAATAAACTAATCATTGTGCCTTTTTTTGGGGGGGGGGGGGAACGGGACATTAGGTTGCTTTCTGCTCTCCTGCCACTCTGTCTAGACTTCTCCCAAAAGCACGAAGCCGACTCCTTGTCCCAAAGAAATACCCTTATTTATTTAGCTTTACAATGATTCCTACTCCAGCAAACGTCCCGATGACAGTCTTTCAAGAGATTTCACAACTACAAACCCTTATCAGCTTTGGCAGTAGGATGCCAACTCGATATTCCTCGCAAATGCCCACTCGTGTAGGCAGACCAACACTTGGCAAGAAGTCAGAAACAAATCTTCACCCTAATGAATTGAACTTATTGTCTCCTTGCAAAACCCCCACTTCCCTTTCGCTCCTCTTTATTTCCTAGTGAGGAGCCATTCACCAATCACCTTGACCGCTTTACATTTACTCGTGATTATGGGGATGCTGGTTCTTAACTGTAAAAGAAAAATGGTCTTAAGTCACTTTTTTTCAGTGCCATTGTAACTCTGAACAGTTCCAAACTGTTGTATGTTGAGAACTACCTGTAGAAAATAACCCTCCTTTTTTTTTTTTTTTCCTGCAGGGATATTAAAGCCGGAAATATTCTCCTAACAGAACCAGGCCAAGTGAAACTAGCAGACTTCGGCTCTGCTTCCATAGCCTCTCCTGCCAATTCTTTCGTGGGAACACCTTACTGGTAAGTGAAGCCAATGTGTATTTTTCTTGCAGCCTTTCAAAAGGCTGACCCGAAGGGGGGAAACTAAAGCACCTGTTTTGCTTTTATATACAATCCCGGCCTTCAAAAAAAAATAAATCTGCATTTCCCACCTTCCATGGATATGGACTCTGACTCCCAGAATTCTTCAGTCATCGTGGCTGTTCCTGAGAACTCTGGAAGCTGACGTTTACAGGTCTGCAGGTGGCCATGCTTGGAAAACTTCATCCTAGATCAGGGGTCTCCCAACATGGCAACAGTAAGACTTGTGGACTTCAACTCCCAGAATTCCACTTTTAAGAGTTGTGGATTTCAACTCCCAGAATTCCACTTTTAACAGTTGTCGACTTCAACTCCCAGAGTTCCACTTTTAAGAGTTGTGGATTTCAGCTCCCAGAATTCAACTTTAAAAATTGATGACTTCAACTCCCAGAATTCCACTTTTAAGAGTTGTGGACTTCAATTCCCAGAATTCAACTTTGAGACCTGCAGACTTCAATTCCCAGAATTCCCCAGCCAGCCAGCTGTGGAATTCTGGGAGTTGAAGTCCGCAAGTCTTAAAATTGCCAACCAGTTCTAAATCAAGAATCCGTATGCAAACATGGCATGTTCTACCCTCCTGGCACAATGGGTGCTGAAAACTGGAACACGAGAAGCCATTTGCAATGATTTTTTTTTAAATCTCCCACCCTCTGAAAAAACAGGCTGATCAACTAAAATCAATCTACGATGCATATAAGTTCCCGTTTTTGTGGCATCAGGCAGTCATGGTGGAAAAAGAGCAATTATTTCAGAGAATAAATATTCGGAGACAAGCCTGGGAGTCTGGCAAATACTGGTAGTATAAATACTCCAGGGGTATCAAACTTGATTTCATTGAGGGCCACATCAGGGTTGTATTTGACCTCAGGGAGCCAGATGGGCATGGCTGGACGGGGTGGGTATGAGCCCTTTCTACCAGCGAAGAGAGCTCACGAGGCCCATGTTTTTAGCTGGGACCACCTTCCTGCAGTCCTTCTCAGGGAAAATGGAGTTAAGGGGCGTCTGCAAACTCCCTGAGCTCCGTTTTTAACTGCAGAGCAACCAATGGATCGGTCCTTCCCTGTTTCGCATGGCGGCCCCGCGGGGCCAAATTCCTAAGCATCCGCTAGGCTCTCAGGAGCAGAGGTGGGAATTGCTACACATTCACACGCCATCACCTATGAACGGTTGTTAAACATTCTTGAGCAGTTTGAAAAAACCGGTTGTTAGAAGAAATTTACGGCCTAATCCTGTAAAGGAAGCGCAGGAAGGGAAAACATCTGGGTGTTGCTTTACAAAAAACTGCATCTCCGTTAACCCTTTTTACATTCCTGGCAGGACCTGGACTTTCCTGTCCTCAATGAACCCTCTGGAGTTTTTTTCCCCTCCTTGGCTGTGGTACTTGGGCTTGTGTGGAGTGACCATTCAAAGTTACAATGGCACTGAAAAAAGTGACTTTATGACCGTTTTTCACACTTGCGACTGTCTGCAGCATCCCCACAGTCACAAGAGGTCCAAGGCAAGGAGATGCATGCCTCGATGTGAGTGATGTTGAGTTGGCCACACCCAGCCAGTCACATGACCACCAAGCCACACTCACCAACTAAGCCACGCCCACAAAACCAGTTGTTAAAAAATTTGAATCCGAGCCCTGCTCCAGGGCCTTGATTTTGACATCCCTGCTCTACTCTAAGCATCTCCCAACTTGACAAACCTTTAAGTCTTGTGAACTTCCAATGCCAAAAATTGGAAGAATTGAATTGGCTGGCCAGGGAATTCTGGGGGTTGAAGTCTAGAAGTGACCAGGTTTGGAGGCCTGCTTACTCTACTTGTATCATTTTTATAATCGGAATATTTCGGAGGGCTTGCTCCCCTTGTCGACATCTAGCCCAGTTGCCTGTCAATAGGTCCCACCCAAGCCTCTTCAGTCCCTATGTTCTTGTATACATTCTTGTTTGTGTCATTTTGATGTGAGCTTCCAATGCATGGCACCTTCTAGAAGCCCACTGATTAGTTGATTGGGTTATCAGTGTATTTGTGGATTTGGTTTATAAAGCCCTCCCCATCTCAGATGCACATAGGTTAGTTGGTTGGTTGGTTTCTTTATTTGATTTATAGACAGGTAGTCCTTGACTTATGGCCATAGTCGAGCCAAGAATTTCCTTTGTTTCGCAAGAGAATTGTTTAAGTTGGATTTTGCCCCTAAATTTTGTGACCTTTCTTGCCAGGGTGAATCTCTGTAGCTGTTAAACTAGTCACTGTTGTGGTCGCCAGCAGCCTATGCAGATGGCAGCAGAATTAGACAGTGGGGAAGAATGGGGACCAGTCTGGGAGTCTGGAGAAGACTCAGATGAGGGTCCTGTGTCCAATGCAGAGATGGGGCCAGGACCATCTAGGAGTGGGCTGCTGACTCTGGAGCCTCCGTAGTCTGGCACCAGCGAGGCAGAGGACCCAGGGGAGGCTGTTCCCAGTGTGCATATGCACAGAGGTGCCAGAAGGCAAGAGCAGCTGAAACAAAAGGGGTGACTTGGGAATAAGGCTGGGAGGTGATTGCCCCTCCCCTCAGGGATAAAAGTCAGGCCAAGATGTCGAAACCTTTGCAGGAAGCAAAGTAGTTTGATCGGTTCAGAGGTATCCTTAAAGCTCTTTGTACTTTGGTTGGGTATTTTTTTTTCCTAATTCATTTGACACTTCTGTTATTGGCAGCACTTCACAGAAAAGAAAGGTAGGTGCTTATCTCAGGGGACTGTTTGAGATTAATTCCGGCTGGGAATGAAAACAATTCCCAGCCTTGCAATAAAANTGCAATAAAATAAGACTTGTTTTTAAAATTAGCGTGTGCGTAATTACGGTCTAGGAAGCCTTGGTCAGCACATACCTGTAGTAAGCTTTACAGGTAAAAACAGACAACTGGACCCTACTCCAGTCAGTTCTTCAACCACAACTATGGTTGTAAGTTGTGGACTGTCTGTATCCAGGTTTAGGAGCTGTCCAAATCCTGATCTCAGAAGTACTTCAGGAAAGTCCCAAAGGGGCTTTTTCAAAAGGCAACTGGACTTTTATTTTTCACCCTTACAACCATTGCAGCACTCCCCGTAATCACCTGACCAAATCTGGACTCTTGGCAACTGGCATGTCCTTATGACAGTTACACTGTTCCAGGGGTCAAGTGGTCATGGCAAAGAAGTCCCAATACTTATGAAGATGGTCATTGTCATGCCCCTGTCAAAGTCGGAAATATGGCTCCGTTGGCTGTGGAGGAAACTGGGGAAGAGCAAAGTTCGGCTGGGCAGAGGAGGAGAGGGATAGAACAAGGGAGAGGGAGTTCAGAGGAAGACCCAGGCCCACCCCCTCTTCATCCTAGGGCATGCAGGGAGGAACGGAGAGAGGGAACAACGTGAGTTGCATGGCTTTATGGGGGAGGAAAGGGTCCCTGATTCCCTTCACTAAGCCACACCTGGGAAGAGAATTTAAAAGAGATGCATGCTGAGTGCAGCGTCTGCTGGCAACAAAACATCAATTTATCTTGTATTGTTGTGGCTTATCTGTGTTCCTGGCGTCTTCCCAAACGTGTGAGTTTTGCCGTGCTTTCAGTCTGAAATTCCTTGCTCCTGCCTTGCCAAACTAATTACTTCAGTTTGCTTGTTTGGACTTTAAGTAACAGTTTGTGGGTACCTTGTTTTGGACGAATTCTCTGCAGCCAAAGGCTGTTCCTGGAGAGTTTTTCCCAGCCCAGAAGGTAACCAGGACATTAGGACAAAGTTGGAACTAATAAAGGGACTCCTCCTGATTATCTGACTGTGTGGCCTTGTGCCATACCCTCTTTGGGTCATCACAATCTTTCTGTAAGTCAAGGCCATTTGTATAGTTTTCCATATGTCTTGAATAGCGGCCATGGTCTTTCTGTAAGTCAAGGACTACCTGTCGGAGATCATGCTCAGGTGAGAAGGACCCAGCCAACTGCATCTGAGCGTTGGTCTCTTCCCCTCTTCAAGTCGAAACGTGCTTGTAGTGTGGGGTTTCCCTCCTGTGTTTGCCTTGCAACGCCTGCCTTCTCCCAACCACCCCCTCCTTCGCCCCCCAAACCCCTTTTCCCTTCTGTGCTCCAGATCCCCCTTATTTCTTTCATAGCTGCAACCCCAGGCTGAACCTCTCCAAGAAAACACTGTTGATGTGTCAGTGGGAAAGCTCACCGTATCTGGTGAGAGCGGTTGACTTACCAGCCTTTTCAGCCCCTGCTTGGCTGAATCCAGGTACAGTGCCAATGAGCTTGGTGCCAGCTGCCTGTTTTCCAGCATGTTGCACTGAGATGGATCATGGAAAAAACAAGTTTTTAATTTTGCATTCTCCATACATCCATAATCATCTCCCCTCCTCCCCAACCCCCCCCCTTCACCCCTCAGAAAAGATTCTTAGCTTAAGGAAGCGAGTAAGACGATGATGGTGATGATGATGATTATTATTTTATTATTATTATTTAAAAAAAACCTCCCCAGCATGGCTTAATTCTGTTCCATGCTGATTTTATTCTTTTTGAGTTGGTCAGGGGGACTTTGAAGAGGGGAGCGGGGATGCATCTGTTGCCGTGCTGTGCCTATCCCACCCGCCTTTTTCTTTCTTTCTTTCTTTCTTTCTTTCTTTCTTTCTTTCTTTCTTTCTTTCTTTCTTTCTTTCTTTCTTTCCTTCCTTCCTTCCTTCCTTCCTTCCTTCCTTTTCTTTTTTCTTTCTTTTCTTCTTTTTCTTTGTTTTCTTTCTTTCCTTCTGTCCTTTTTTCTTTTTCTTTCTTTTTCTTTTCTTTCTTTTCTTTCTTTCCTTCTTTCCTTTTTACTTTTTCTTTCTTTATTTCTTTCTTTCCTGGCATCCCATAATTTTCACTCTTGGCATTCATGTACGGTAGGATGGCTCCGGAAGTAATCCTGGCTATGGACGATGGGCAGTACGACGGGAAAGTCGACGTTTGGTCGCTTGGAATTACTTGCATCGAGTTAGGTAAGTCAATTGACGTTGATGAACTTATTGGATTTAATGCAACAACTCTGGCTAATTCCGGTTGTTGTTTTTTTAATTGGAAGTGATCTTCTGTTGGATTCAAGTTTTGCGCTGGAAGGATTCTTGCAGAAACCATCTTGGAACCGTGGTGCAAAATTGTGGCATCCCCTTTTTTTAATGCTCAAAGTTGCCTGAACTTGTTGGCTTTCATTCGGGCAAGCAATCTTCTGTAAAAATGTATCCCCTTATATCAAACAAAATAACGCTATCCATCTCCTGGGTTCTAGCTTTTATGTAAAGTGGGACCTTGGTACTCAACGTCACAGGTGGTCCCTGACATACAACAGTTCAATTAGCGACCTTTCAAAGGGTACTGAAATAAAGGAACGTAAGACCATATTTTACAGTTACAATCTTTGCTGCATTCCCATTATCTTCTTCATCATCATCATCATCTTATGATGATGATGCTTTTAAACATTTACATATCTCATTCTCATCTTTATGAACATTGTGGCATTGTTGTTACATATACAAATCTCCATACATTTATACATATTTCTATACTTTTTTCTTATCTTTAGTATTTTTATTCCTACTGTTCAATAGAATAGAATAGAATATGAGATAAGTATAGGGATAGAATAGAATAGAATTAGAATAGAATTGAATTGAATTGAATTGAATTGAATTGAATTGAATTCTTTATTGGCCAAGTGTGACACACTTGGAATTTGTCTTGGTGCAAATACTGTCAGTGTACATAAAAGATAAGATACATTCGTCAAGATTCATAAGGTACAACAATAATAGTCATAAGGTACAATAAGCCATCAAATCTTACTAGGAAACAGTTAATCTAAATCATTAGGATACAAGTGATAAGGTTACAGTCATACAGCCCCAAGTGGGAGGGGATGGGTGATGAGAAGGTTAATAGAATAGTAGTGCAGCACATTCTAATATCTTTTGGATTACTAATTCCTCTGGCGGTATACTATCTCGCTTCCAACATTGTGCAAATGTCGTTATGTATAATATCATATATTTGGTCTTTTCACTACACTTCCCCTTAATTATTCCTAAAAGAAACAGTTTAGGTTTGAAGTCTATTTGTCGTTTCGTTATTTCTTGCAACCAACTCTGTATTTTGGCCCAGTATTATTTGGCTTATGGGCATAGCCACCACATGTGAAAGAAGGTACCCTGGCTCTCTTTACATTTCCAACATCTTGGATTCATATTGGGATACATCTTTGCCAATCTCATTGGTGCCAAATGCCAATGATAAAACATCTTATAAAGATTCTCCTTATATACATCATCATCTTCTTTTAATGACTCCATAATCCCTTACAGGGTGGAGTCTTGGCAACTGAATGGAGCTGAGTGTTTACTGACTGGATGCCCTTCCTATCGCCAATGCAAATACATTCTCATCGTTCCTTTGCATGATGTGATCAAAATTCTGATGTTGGGCAAACTGGTTCACATTTATGACCACTGCATAAATAGTGAAAAATAGTCATAAGTCAATTTTTTTCTGTGCCATTGTAACTTGGTCACTACACAAACTGTTGTAAATTGAGGACTACCTGTATTATTGTAATAATTGCAATTTTAATCTATACCACTCTATAAAGCCTTAGTAAGATCACACCTAGAATATTGCATCCAGTTTTGGTCACCACAATTTAAAAAAGATGTTGAGACTCTAGAAAGAATGCAGAGAAGAGAAACCAGGTTGATGAGGGGACTGGAGGCTAAAACATACGATGAACGGTTGCAGGAACTGAACATGGCTAGTCTAGTGGAGAGAAGAACCAGGGGGGACAGGAGAGCAGTCTTCCAATATTTGAGGGATTGCCACAGAGAGGAGGAAAGGGTCAAGCTATTTTCCAAAGCACCCGAAGGCCAGACAAGGAACAATGGATGGAAACTGAACAAGGAGAGATTCAACTTAGAAATAAGGAGGAATTTCTTGACCGTGAGAATTCTCCATCAGCCGATGGAACAGAAGTTGCCTTCGGAAGTTGTGGGAACTTCATACTGGAGGCTTTCAAGAGGAGATTGGACTGCCATTTTTCTCAGAAATGGGGTAGGGTCTCCTGCTTGGACTAGATGACCTACAAGGTCCTTTCCAACTCTGTTAATCTGTAATCTTTCTACAGTTTGTAAGAAGGCCAGAGTCACCCAGCGAGTCCATCGTATCTTGCCTTCTCTCTATTGTTATTTTTTTCTCCGTTTTTCCTTACAGCGGAGCGGAAACCACCTCTCTTCAATATGAACGCGATGAGTGCCTTATATCACATTGCCCAGAACGATTCCCCCACGCTACAGTCCAATGAGTGGTAAGAGTTGTGTGTGTTTCTGTCTGCTTTGGTTACCAGAAGAAGTATGTATGTTAGGTTTACAGCTAACATTCCTCTCTGAGAGAGACGGGTAGTTGAGCAATATGAAATACCCACAAAAGTAAAATTGAGAGTATCCTGAGTGCCAGAAGCACCAAAGAAAGACCAATCCAGTTGTTGCGTTGCATGTTGTCAGGCGTAAAGAGTCAGGATTTTGCGTTAAGTTTCAGTTAAGCTGATTGACTGTTCGTGCTTATGGACCTGGAATTAAGGAGGAACTTCCTAACGGTGAGGGCAATTAACCAGTGGAACAGCTTGCCACCAGAAATCATGGGTGCTCCATCACTGGAGGTTTTTAAGAAGAGACCGGACAGACACTTATCTGAAATGGGATAGTTTCTCCTGCTTGAGCAGGGGGCTGGATTAGAAGACCTCTAAGGTCCCTTCCAGCTTGCTTATGACCAGGAAGTAGCTGTGATGTGGTTGGTTTAACCTTGGCTTCAATGAAGTAAAAGGTCATGAAATACATGGGGATCAGCCTTCGATATCCTTCTGATTCTCAGATACTAATAGAAAAGAATATTTACATCTCAGGGTTGAACTGTGGTCTCCTTGATGCTCTCTGAGCTTAGTAGTTTTCTTGCAGACGTTTCATTACCCAACTAAGTAACACTATCAGTGCTAAAAGGCAGTGGGGTTTGTGGAGTGGAAGAGGAGGAGAAGGGGGGGAAGAGGAGGAGTTTTGTGCTGTCTGACCTTCCTGGTTTTCTTGTAGACGTTTCATTACCCAAGGAGGTAACATCGTCAACGCTAGGCAGTGAAGTTTGTGGAGTGGAGGAAAAGAAGAGGAAGAGGAGGATTGGGGATTCCTTCAGGCTCTCAGCTTGGTTATTTTCTGGCAAACATTTCATTAACCATTTAGTGCTGGAAGGAAGAGAGGGAGAGAAGGAGGAGGGGGAGGAGTACTTGGTGCTCTCTCAGCTGGGTTGTTTTTATTACCCAACAAGATAACATTGTCAGTGCTAGAAGGGAGTGGGGTTTGCAAAGAAGAGGAGGAGGAGGAGAAGGAGAACAGATAGTCCTCAACTTAGGACCACATATATTTAGAATATTTGCATCTCAGGGTTGAACTGTGGGGTCCTTGGTGCTCTCCGAGCTTGGTGGTTTTCTCACAGACAGTTCATTACCCAACTGGATAACAGCATCAATGCTAGCCATTCTTGGCTGCCACACCTTAATTTCCTATCCCTTCTCCTACCTGAGCAGGTTCTGGCCTCTGTTCTGTTCCCATATTCAGGACAGACTCTTTTAGAAGATTTGTTGATTACTGCTTGCAGAAACTACCTCAGGAACGTCCATCGTCGTCAGAACTTTTGAGGGTAACGTTTCACCTCTATGCTTTGGGAAATCTGCATCATGGGGAAACAGCTGACTCCCCTTCTCATTTTCCTTTAAGGCCTTTCTTCCTTATCTGGATCCACCCACTAGAAAGTTCTCTTCAGGTGTATCAGACTAGCTTGAGTCAACCCAAGTGGTCTATTTTTTAACACGGCTCCCTCTTTTACGCTCTTCCCCCTCCAAGGATTCTGGGGAAGTGAAAGAGGAGGCCATCAGTAGATGAGTAGGTTGAAAGCAGCAGGAATAAAAGCAAGGACAGAATGAGTGAAATATGTTGAAGACCAAGAAGCAGATGTACTGTGAAGTCTACTTCCTTGTTTGGTGAAGGAAAGTAGACTGGTCATCAGTCCAACAATATCTAGCCTTGAGTCCAATCTGGGTTGGTCACTGGGAGCTCATCCTTGAGGAACTTCTCTCTCCCCAGAATGTGATTTCTGGTGAAAGAGAAGTTTCCCAAGGATGGGCTTCAGCATGAGTTTGAAATCTCGGAAGGTAAAACCTCTGATCCCGGCAGCTGGCCCAGATTAGATCTTGCAACGTTATCCCGGGACACATATACTTGTCTTCATTCATGAATGTTGAGTCCATATGAAAAGAGCATAACACATCAACAACAGAAAATCTTGAGTCTGTATGCCATATCCCATCAACAACAGTCAACAATACCTAGTTATGGGTCCATATGAATAAGGGCATATCCCATCATCAGTAGTCAACAATATATAGTCTTGAGTCTCTAAGGGCATATCCCATCACCAACAGTCAACAATACATGGCAGTGGTGGGATTCAAAATTTTTTAATACATTTTACTAAATTTGGGCATGGCTTGGTGGGCATAGCTGGGGAAGAATACTGCAAAATCCCATTCCCTCCACCCCACCAACCTGCTTGCCAGCTCCGTTCTCCTGCGCAGGGTAACCAAAGAAGACCCAGCCGATGATCTGGGACTCGGGAGGCAGAGTATAGATGGGGTTGGCGGGGCCAGTCAGAGGCGGTATTGGCTGGTTCTCCAGAACTGGTCCGAACTGGCTGAATACCACCTCTGGTTATGAATCCATATGAATAAGGGCATATCCCATCGCCAAGTCAAGTACAGATCAACAAAAATAATAATCCCATAAATAATAGTGAACAATACATTGCCTACAATACAAGTCCATATGCATAAGGGCATGTCTCATCAACAACTGTCAACGATATGTAAGTGAGTCTGCATGAACAAGGACATATCCCGTCAACAGCATGACATCAGTCAACTTGGAACTTACTTTACATGTTAAAAAAACCCCACCCCTTTAAAATGACCAAATTTTCATCCGAGTGCTAAATAGCATGATAATTCAGTGTTCCTGAATTATGGTGATGATGATGATAAAATGGTGCCTGCTTTGGGGGAATCCTCATTGATATTTTCTGCCATAATGGAGAGAGAGATCTGCTTCTGTTGTGCAAGAGATTGGCCGGGTGGAGGTCGGGGGGTTGTCTTGTGTTTTGTGTCTTTTGTCTTCTCATCCAGAACACTTCTGTCATCCTTCTAAAACCCAGCATGAATTTGTACGATGCGAGCGTCCATCCCGGGTCCTCCTAGACTTGATTCAAAGAACCAAGGATGCAGTCCGGGAGTTGGATAACCTTCAGTCTCGGAAAATGAACAAAATCCTTTTCCAGGAGGTCTACAATGGCCCTCTGAACGAATCTCAGGAAGACGAGGAGGTATTCAAGTTTATCTATACCGCTGATGATAATAATAATCCCATTAATGGACATAGTAATGTGTCTTCCTGATTCACGAGGTCCCTGCCAAGTCCATTTTCCTGGGTTCCCAGCACTATATGAGGAATGTGCTTGGAAACAAAACTGTCTTACCTCTGACTTCTGGGGGCGTTGATGTTCCTGAGACAGTCCTCAAGACAGATGGCAACAGAACATATGAAGCAAATTAAGTTTGGTCTCAGTTCTGGGTCACAGCTATGGAAACCAGGCCTTAGTTAGATCCAAAACAGTTACTATGTTTTCCCAAAAATAAGACACTGTCTTATAATTTTTGCCACCAAAGAAAGACACCAGGTCTTATTTTAGGGGGATGTCATCCACTGACTAACCTCACTTGCGCACATGGCCCCCGGTCTCCTTTTCGCTGTCAGAAGCCTTCAGGAACTTCTTCTTCTGTGGCTGGCTAGGCTTTCCTGAACGCCTATGCAGGATCTATCCAGAGCTTTGTTATCAGCTCCAGAAGCCTTCAAGAAAGCCTTGC
>BHFT01028252.1:0-55000 GCA_004320025.1 Laticauda laticaudata | reverse complement strand
TTGCAAACGGACAAAAGGCCTGGATGATGAGTGTTCTGACCTCGGCTTCCTTAGAAAGCATAAAACCCAATCTTAATCCCAGCAAAACCTCTTTTTATTTCCACGGCTGTGAATTACATTCATTCACAGTCTGCAAGGCTTTGCAAACAGTCTTTCAGGGGAATGTTGATAAACACCCACCTTATTGCTCTTGGGACACAGCCAGAGAACAAATTGCCAAGCGCAGGACAAGGCCAAACTTGACACAGAGTCGAACAGAACTTTTCAAAGCATGAATTGACCAGACAAACTAGTTGCTTCCTGCAAAAGCTCACGTCCCATTCGCTCCTCTTATATGTCCTATGGGAGGGGCCAATCATCTCCGAGGTGTGGCCTTACTCCTGAGTCGACTCTGCTTTCTCAATTGTTCTTGTCTTCTGGTAGCCCTGCTTCCAGAAGCTCCCCCACCTCACTGCTGTCTGTGCCCAAAGGCAGCTGATGATTGCCAGCCTGCCCTGGCCCCAACCCTGCCTCCGATGCAGAGCCCTCGTCCAAGCCTTCCCCAGCCTCCTCACTGCTATCCAACTCTGCTGCCAGCTCTGTCAGCTGCTAGTGGGCCACAACAAATAGACCTATTGCATTACATAATTATTTTTTTTAATTTTGACCGATGAAGTTGCTTGGATGAGCCACAGAACCTCTCAAGATGAAGAAATTCTGCTCCCATTTGCCATGATTCAACCTTTTAGATACCTTTGGCCTGGATGATACAAGTCTTCATGGACATATTAATCAGGGCAGGCAGTCCTCAACTTATAATCATTCATATTGTGACCATTCAAAGTTGCGATAGCATTTGGTGGGGGGGGGGACAGAGACTGAGGAGTGGTCCTCGCACTTAAAACAACCATCATATCATCCACAAGATTGCACAATCACCAATTGTGATCTTCCCGGCCGGCTTTCAAGAATCAAAGCCAAGGGAGGAAACCTAAATTCAGTTAACAATTGCAGCTGCATTGATTCACTGAACAGCTGTGGCAGAGAGAGAGAGACAGAGAGAGAGACATATATATGTGTGTGTGTGTGTGTTTTTAAGTTTTCGCTGGTACTTACATGTATGCTGTTCAGTATAACAGTATAACATTATATGGGATAATACCCAAAGGAAGCTGAACAGCATACATGTAAGTACCTGCGAAAACTTAAGAAAACATATATATATATGTAGATAGATAGATGGAGAGAGAGTTAGAGAGAGATAGAAAGATAGAGAGATAAAGAGATAGGTAGAGAGATAGATATAGAGAGATAGATATGGATATGGAAAGAGAGAGAGAGAGATTAGAGAGATTAGATAGATAGATAGATAGATAGATAGATAGATAGATAGATAGATAGATAGATAGATAGATAGATAGATAAAAAAATCAGGCCCGGCTCACTGAACAACCAACTCACTTAGCAATGGAAATTTAGGTTCTGGTTATGATTGTAAATTGAGGACTACCTTAAAGGTTTACCTGCTTGAAGAGTTTAGGGTCAGTGTCCATGCAGGATTAATGCACAGGACAATTCTTGAGTCACGTTGGTGCCCAGTTAGCGAACCCAGAAAAATGAACATTATTTCACCAAGAGCATATAAAACTTTACCGAATAAACCACATTGGCACAGAAGAAGCAAAACCAGCTCTGGGTTTCCCGCACGAAAGCAAACATAATTAATTCCCTCCTTTTCCTCACTGGCCACCCACAGTCCGAAACTTCCAACGATCACCTCTCTTCATTATGTTATGGGAAACAGCCAGCCACGCCGGATCTATCTATCTATCTATCTATCTATCTATCTATCTATCTATCTATCTATCTATCTATCTATCTGCCACAGTTGTTCTGATCGGGGCATCCTTGAGATGCCAGCAGTGTCTCTTGGAAGCCGATGGTCGCTTGAATACCATTGGCCCTCCCTTGCATTCCCACATCTCCCTCCCTGTTATTGTCAAGCTGCAAGCGAGGACGAAATGTAGGTGACCATGGGAATTGGTCTTGACAGTTGGGTTGGAAACAAAAATAAAAAAGTTAATGACGAGTGGAAGCTTCTAAGTTCCACCTTTTAAGAAAGAATGCCTGCTAGCCTCTACCATACCCTGCTCTCATTGTGTCCTTCAACCTTGCATGTGGTACCCCTGTCCTTTCCTGCAACGCCACCTTGTCTCCCAAAGTTTGTCTCCCCCAAGGGCATGTCACAGTCCCTAAACTAACACCATAACTTCAGTAACTTCCCTCCCAATCGAGATCTGCACGTGGATTCTTCTCTTGACCAAATAGCTGCTCACGGATCTCCCTGAGAAGGTACGTGGTTCAGGGCTCAAGTCAGTACCAGGTTCGGATCGCATTGGTGCCCCAAACCCAGGTGGCCTCCTTAGAACGATCCTTTTGAACCAATGTGACTCCTGTGGGATGGTGTCAAGCACCAATGACAGTTCCACACGTGTAGAATTCAAAGTTAGCTACTTTATTGCTCCATGCCTGTTTTACAGGAATCTTCCCAGGCTGGCAGATTCGCCTGGAAAAGCTCAAAGGCATTCAGACTTTGTCTCTACCTAATGAGTCCATGCTACTTCCCTGTTTGATCCCTCCTCTATTTGGTTGCTCTCTAGCGAGTGGACCCATTTAAGCCTGTGTGTGTGTGTGTGTGTGTGTGTGTGTGTGTGTGTGTGTGTGTGTGTAATGAAACAAATCACTCTCCTTCCTTTTCTTTGCGTTTGAGAGAGTCCGAAGGCTGCCATCTTGAGCTACTGAGAAAAATTTTCATTGTGGCAGGGTAGAAGCATGTTTTTTTAAAAAAACAAATACAGCTAGTTCTCGACTTATGACCGCAATGGAACTGGAACCTCTGTCTCTTAAGTGAGACGGTCATAAGGGTGTCACATCCGATTTTAGCAACCTATTTTTTCCATACTTGCTAAGCCAGCGACCATGATTGTTAAGTGAGCCACTTTGATCGTTTAGACAAATCTGACTTTACTTGTCGGAAGACAGCTGGAAAGGTCACAAATGGAGAACACTGGGAAGATGCAACCATTGTAAGTACACACAGGTTACCAAGCTCCTGAATTTTGAAACACAGGGCTGGGGATGATACAAAGGCTGTGAGTCCGAGGTTCTGTTGTAAGTTGCTTTTTTTTCCCCCCAGCATATTCGTAACTTTTAACAGACGTTAAATAAAGTCATAAGTCAAGGACTACTTGTAAAGTTGAAAGGATGAGTTGGTTCAGCAGCTCACGGCAAAGGAGCATTGTGGGAGGGCAATGCTTCTTAACTTCAGGATTTTTACGTTGGGTGGACTTCAACTCCCAGAATCCTTCAGCCAGCGTTGCAAAAAACGCCAATATCTAAGGGTAAAAGCATGAATAGTAAGGAATAAAATTAGTTCCAGAATTAAGTAAGTATCCAATTGATACCTAGACAGCCAGAACCCAAACTTTACCCATTCATTGACACCCCTCCCCCCAAAAAGTAAACCAATAGTAGCAGTGTCTTATAATGTATTTTTGTGAATAACCATTTCGAATCTCTAGAAATGTGACACACAAATGCCAAAATGACTTTTTACATGCCTTCAGATATTCTATTTTTAAAAAGAAAAAAAAACAAAATCCCACCCTTTCTGTAATTGTCTTAATTGAGTTTATTGTAACATCCATTTTACACTGGCTATGGTAAGGTGTTTTTTTTTAATCTGCTTAAAATTCTCCAGTGCCAGGGAGTTGGGGAGCCCTACCGTAGGTAATACTTTTGTTATTTAAACAATGCAAAAAAATGATAGTTTTCTCTATTAATATCAAAGCAGATAGTGCCCTCATCTTCCTCACTCATCCTAATCTGGACCTCATGCATGTAGCCTTTGCCAAAATGCTGACTAATATACCTTGTGCAAGATTACACAGTTTTATTACTGCAATAACAATATATTGCTTATCAGATAAAATTTATGCAGTAGTATGTTGCTGAATTAGATCCACCAAAGCCCCCAACGAGACTAATAAGTTTTTGTAGTGCAGCACTTCACATCTATATAATACTAAAAACTCCCTCCTGCCTGTTTGTCTGTTGGCGACATGAACGGTTGTGCCAAAGCACAAAAAAATTGGAACCAAGGCACCGTCAACTTTTATTGCATCCATGGGATCCACGACTCCCATGGAATTGAAATTTCAAGGAGCTGCACCCCACCAGATGTATTCTCAAAGTTGTGGCCACTTGCAGCTTTGCCAGGGTCCGTCGTCACACAATTGCGATTTCCAAAAATCCCTGCCACCTTCCCTTAAGCAAAGTCATTGGGGAAGCCGGCAGGAAATCGAAGATCACTCCTCCTCCTACCGTATTTTTGCCCACCTGTGGTCTTCTGTTTACCTGGTCAGATAAGGAAGTCTCTCTGAAAGGATGACCCAACGGGCTGTGGGTTGTCCAATTTGAGTTTAAAAGTACTTTGGAGGGTTTGCAGCATTTGACAGGAATCCCATCTCTGTTCCACAGCAAACAAATTTCAAGGAACAGATTCCTGTGCAAAACAGATCCCTGACCCCCAGCTGGACTGAAGCATATTTTGGCATCAAAAGTGCTGCCCAGACCCAGTAGTGATAACAAACATCAGATATACATCGAGACCACAAATAACCTATTTTGTGTCTCAAACGGTGTAATTATCCCATTCGAAGTTAGCAACATGGTTGTTAAAGTGAATCTGGCTACCCCCCCATGGACAGAAGGTCGCAAAAGGGCATCATGTGACCCTGGAACACTGCAACCGTCATAAAGATGAGTCAGTTGCTAAGCGTCTTAATTTTGATCATGTGAACACGGGGATGTGACAATGGCAGAATAGAATAGAAAAGAAAAGAATAGAATAATAGAATAGAACAGAATAGAAAGTATAGAATAGACTAAATAAATGATTGATCTGAGAATAGAATAGAATAGAATAGAATAGAATAGAATAGGATGGTATAGAACAGAACAGAATAGAATAAAAAAGAATAGAATTAGAAAGAATAGAATAGGAAGTATACAATAGACTAAATAGATGATTGATCTGATAAGAATAGAATAGAACAGAACAGAACAGAACAGAATAGAATAGAATTATTTATTGGCCAAGTGTGATTGGACACACAAGGAATTTGTCTTGGTGCAAATGCTCTCAGTGTATATAAAAGAAAAGATACATTCCTCAAGAGTCAAGAATCATCAGGTACAACACTTAATAATAGTCATAGGATACAAATAAGCCATCAAATCATACTAGGAAACAGTCAATATAAATTGTAAGGATATAAGCAACAAAGCTACAGTCATACAGTCACAAGTGGGAGGGGATGGGTGATAGAAACGATGAGAAGATTAATAGTAATAGTAGTGCAGACTTTGTAAATAGTTGGACAGCGTTGAGAAAATTATTTGTTTAGCAGTGTAATGCCATTTGGGGAAAAAACTCCCCTTGTGTCTAGTTGTTCTGGTGTGCAGGGCTCTATAGCGTTGTTTTGAGGGTAGGAGTGGAAAAAGTTTATGTCTGGGATGTGAGGTGTCTGGAGATATTTTCACAGTCCTCTTTTTGACTTGTGCAGGATACACGTCCTCCATGGAAGGCAGATTGGTAGTAATTGTTTTTTGCTGGAGTCTGTGTCTGTCCTGTTGGGTTGTAGAACCAAACCAGAGAGTGTGTGAAAAGCAGTTATAAGTCACTTTTTTCCAGTGCCGCTGTAAAATGGAGATGGGACAGGTAGTGGTCCTTGACTTCTTAAGACCGCAATTGGAACTTCCATCTCTAAGCCGCATGGTCCTTCAGTGAGACATGCCCAGTTTTGCTCACCTGATTGCGGGGATGTTGCAGTGGTTGTAAGCGCAAGGACCATTCTTGTGTCACTCTTTTCAGAACTTCTCTAACTTTGATTCGAATGGTCTTAACTTGAGGACTACAGGTCATCCTCAACAACAGTTAATTTTTAGCAACCATTCAAAGTTACAATGGCACTGAAAAAAAAGTGACTTGGGACCACTTTTTTCACACTTACGACTGTTGCAGGCATCCCCATGGTCACGTAATCAAAATTTGGATGCTTGGCAACTGACTTGCATTTATGATGGTTGCAGAGTCCCGAGGTCACGCAATTCCCCTTTTATGACCTTCTGACAAGCAAAGTCAACGGAGAAGCAGTTTCACTTAACAATCATGCTATTAATTTAACAATTGCAGGGATTCATTTAACAATCGTGGCAAGAAAGGTCATAAAAATGGATCAAAAAAAAACCAGCAAAAGTTTTGCTTAGCAACACAAATCATCCTCATCTTTTAACGACCCCAAAATCCCTTGCATGGTGGAGTCTGAGCAACTGAATGGAGCTGGCAGAGTGGTTACTGGCCAGATGCCTTTCCTGTCGTTGGCATGGAGTCTTGTTTGGCAGATATATTCTCAGTGTGCCCAGAGAGAGAAATATCTGCTCCTAACTAGGATCGAATTCCCAACCTCCTGATTGTGAGGTGAGAGCTCCACCTCTAAGCCACCACACTGCTCCTCACTTAGCAACATAAATGTGGGGCTCAATTGTCGTAAGGCGAGAACCACCCATAGCTTATAAGTGGCAAATCATGGCTTAGAAAACCACCATGGCTTACCAACCATGCCATGCTAAGCCAGGCTTCCAAATCTTGGTGAAGAAGAGATGGTTAAAACGGTGATCCCAAGCAAATTTCTTGCAAGATCTTCTTAACGATGGGAGGTCAGAAAGCTTTGCCAAATCAAAGGTCTCTGATTTCACCTCCCCACCCAGCATGGAAGAGACAGAGGGACTTTTCCGGTTACAGCCACCCATTTCACAAAGTTAGTGTACCCCTGGGAAACCAGTAACCCATGGGCTGGTCCTTGCGCTTCCAACCTTTCGTTTCCCTTGCACTTGGGTAATCTAAGCTGGACGTGACTCACTTAAAGACTGCCTCGCTTAGGGATGGAAATTCTGGTGCCCGTTGTGCTCATAAGTCGAGGATTACCTGCGTGTGATGTTGTTTTGGGAGGCCATTTTTAAAGAATTGTTAGGAAATCCCCTGCGTCTTGCCTATCACTCAATCGCCAGAGCTACGTAGCTAGAAATCTTGAAGGAAGCGTTGAGGATGCAGGCAGAATAATAACCCTAAGCCAGCAAAAAAAAAAAAAAAGAGAGGACGGACCCAGTTTTAAACCGGTAGATCCCCTTGGACGTCAGTAGTCCACACCTTTATGTGTTGGTTGTGTGTACGGGAGCCCGTGTCCCGCAGTTGTTCGCTGTTTGTGTTCCCTTTTAACAATGAATGTGTGTTTCCTGGCCACTTTAACCATCCGCGGGCAACTTCACTCCGCAGACCCGTCCCTTGCCAGGGTCTCTTGGTGGCAGCAGCACCGAAAACGCAGTTTTATCGGCAGAGCCAATAACATTCCAGACCGTACCGTAGTGCCTCGTTTAGTGACTGCCTCATTCCCCAGCCCAACGACGGCGGTGAGGAATGAATCAATCCCCTTCTCCCCCCCCCCCCCCCCCCCCCCCCCCCCCCCCNCCCCCCCCCCCCCCCGTCTTTGCACCGATGATCTTCGCAGGTGTGTAAAACAGAACAAACTTGCCGTCCGGCCGACAGCAGCAGCATGGCAGGTTTTCAGCGAGCGGCTGCTTCGCTCAATGACTCTGGGCCCTGCTTGTGGCCGTTAAACAAGGAAACCCTTCCCCCTGCATTCTGCCCCTGGCGTGAAGGCCAGTGATGGTCCTTCATTTTTACTTTTTATTTTTTGATGTGGATTCACCCTTGTCTAGGAAACACATCCCAAAGCCAGTAGCTTTGCTGGCATCCATGCCTCGCTCGCTCGCTTGCTTGACCATAGATGACCCCCCACATAGACGTAAGTGTTTTTTTACGCACGATGTTCTGCCCATTTTCACGTCCAGCCCCCATCGCTGGTGGAAGGCAGCAAATGTGTCCCCGTTTTACAGGTGACCCACTGAGGCTCGGGGTGGGAGGTAGCCAAACTCAGGGTCTCCCAGCCCGTGCATGCATCAGGAGGGGCAAGTCACACGTGTACATGGGCCTTCCGAATTGGGACCCACCCTGGGTCAGAAGCCCTCCGCCTCCCACCCCAAAGTCCCTACATATCCTCCCCCCACCCCACTCCCTTTCAAATCCTCTCTATAGCTCCTTCAGCCCATTCTCCTTCTTTCCCTTCCCCACGCCCCAAAGGTGCATGCACAAGTGAGCACAGCAGCTCCCCTTCCTGTTTCCCGCGCCCTGTCAGGAAGCTGTGGGTCAGGCTCATTTGTGTAGGGGGGGGGAGTGTGCTCTGTCTCTTTAAATGTGAAAGAAAAAAAAAAACCTTCTCATCCCTTTGCAAGGGCTATGGAGAGAAATGCAGAATCGTGCAGGATCATGACTAGAAAGCAGCATCTCTGACGGGCCACCAAAATCTTTTCGGAGCACCCGACAGAGAAGCCAAAGCGGGGTGGCTGGGGCTGCTGCTGCTTCTCCTTTTTTTATTTTTTTAGGGGGAGGAGATTTTTTATTTCTCTTTCTCTCCCCCCTTCTTCTTTTTTTCCCCTTTTTTTCCTCCTCTCCTTCCTCCTCCTCTCCTCCTCCTCCTCCTCCTCCTCCTCCTCCTCCTCCTCTCCTCCTCCTCCTCCTCCTCCTCCTCCTCTCCTCCTCCTCCTCCCTCCTCCTCCTCCTCTCTCTTTCCCTCCCTCCTTCAGGCTGCAGCCATCCAGGCAGAAAATTCTTCTTCAGAGCATGATAGTCGAGTTCAGAGAGGTGTAAGGGGAGGAGGGAAAAGAGAAGAGAGAGAGAGAGGAAAGGAAGAGGGGGAAAAAAAAGGAGAGGGGGAGGAAAAAAAAACCAAAAAAACAAACAAACCCCAGGCTGGACAAGGGAATGAGGCAAATCCTTACTCCTCTTTTCAAAGGCGGCAGCAGGGGTAGAAGCAGCATTTTTCCTAGCCATGGAAACCATTTTTTTAAAGCGATTATTTGGGCGCAGCGTTCTCAGCCAGCGCTTCTGAGGACTCCTCTCACAGCTCTGCAGTGCTCGGCGGCGGCGGTGCTTCGGATGTTCTTTTGGGCACCACCGATGTGATTTCTTGGAGGTTTAACCTCCCCTCTTCCCCACCTGCAAAAAGAAAAGAGAGTGAGAGAGAGAGAAAGGAAAAAAAAAGGAAAGGAGCGAAGAGGAGAGGAAGGGGAAAGAGAGAGAGAGGAGGAGGAAGAGAAAAAAAAAAAGCAGAAAGGAAGAAAGGAGGGGAAAAAAAAAAAAACCTGCCAGGGATTCCGAAGGCAGCATCCCACTTAGCAAATCAGCTGACAAGGAAGAAGGAAGGAAGGAAAAGAAGAAGAAGAAGGAGGAGGAGGAGAAGGAGGAGGCTTGCAATGTGTTTCCTGACTCGTTTTGTACCACCGCAATTGCTGTGGGGTCTATAAGAGCCTCCGAGCCAAACTATGCATTTCAAACAGCCGGGCTTATGTGAAAAGCAGGGTGAGCGCAAGGCTGTTGGCGAAGGAAAAGCACAAGCGGACTTTCTCCTCCTTTTTATCCATTTCTGCAGGATCATGTATTCATAAGGGATGAGGTGGGCCACGGGGAGCGCAGGCCTGAACTGCGGCCTACACATTCGGTCCAGAACCAGGCCCTCCACTACCGGAACAGAGAACCATTTGCCACAATCAAATCAGCATCATTGGTAAGCCGCTACCACACCCCTTGTCCTGTTGTCTCTCTCTCCCTCCCTACCTCTCTCTCTCTCTCTCTCCCCCTTCCCCCATCACCCCATCTCCTCCTCCCCGATGTGACACTCCAGTCTAGGGAAGGGGGTCAAGCCATTCTCCCTCCCCCCCCCCACATCTCAAACTCCTTCCCCAAGACCCTCCGTTCCATGTCTCCCACCCATATTTTTTTTAACATTATTTCTTCTTTTTCTTCCTTTCTTTTTTTTCCCTCCTCCTCCCGGGGGCAAGGGAGGGTGGGAAAAAGGGGGGGGGGCTGTTGGCATAGCAACCAGATATTGCAAAAAAAAAAAAAATGATGGGGAACCAGGTGTGGGTCAGCAACAGGAATGGGGAGGAGGAGAAGGAAGGGGGGGTGCAGTGGCGGCATTTCGGTGCCATGCGGATTATTATTTTTTCTTTCTTTCTTTCTCTCTCTCTCTCTCTTTTTGCAAATCCTCCTTCAGCAGCGCCAGGAGGTTTCCCTCTTGCAGTGGGAATTTTTTTTGTCATTTTTTATTTTTATTTTTTTTGTGGAAGGGGAGGGAGAAGGGAAGGGGCTTTGGGGAGAAGAGGGGCTCTGACTAGGGGATGGGTGTAAAAGGGGGGGATTCGTGCATGCCTGTTGGTGAGGGTGGTTCTTGCACGCGCACACACACGAGCATGTGTATGTGTGTGTGCTTGTCCATCTATCCATCTATCCCCCTATCCATCCATCCATCCATCTAATCTTCTCTCTCTCTCCCTCTCCCTCTCCCTCTCTCTCTCTCTCTCTCTCTCCCCATCTGCCTCTAATTGGTTCTCTCCAAATCGCATCCATTTTTGGGNCATCCATCCATCCATCTAATCTTCTCTCTCTCTCCCTCTCCCTCTCCCTCTCTCTCTCTCTCTCTCTCTCCCCATCTGCCTCTAATTGGTTCTCTCCAAATCGCATCCATTTTTGGGGAGCATTATCTGTCTGGGGTGGGGGTGGGGCAGCAAAGGGGGGTGGGGCCGGCCAACTCGAAGTATTGATGATTATCATTTTAATTTGAACGAGCGGTGATGGATCTGAGTGAAAGGAAGGAGGGAATGGGAGACAGCTGGCTCTGCTCAGCCCGGATGGCTGGCGAGCTGAAGCTGTTTGCATTTCATTCAGTACTCCGGGCGGCGGCATCGTTCGTTCTCGTACTGTTTGCAAGCGAAAGGCATTCACCACCACCACCACCACCCCGTTCCCACCGGTCCCTGTTTTTTTTTTTAATAATTAAAGAGAGAGAGAGAAAGGGTGGGAGAGGGACTAGCAAAGGAGCAAAGGCTTCTTTTGCAGGAGGGGTATGGGGTAGATATATTTGTGTGTGTGTGTGTGTGTGTGTGTTTAAAGGGTGGAGGGTGTTTTCTGCTGAAAATGGGAGGATGGCAGAGGAGGAGGAGGAGGAGGAGGAGGGTGAGCTGGTAGCAACAGCGGGAGTGGAATTTGTACTCTAGCAAATGTGGTTGCTAGCGCTGCCTTTGTAGTAGCAAAAGGGGTGTGTACTGATGGAGTGGAAGGTCTGGGCTCTCCCCCATCCTTACCTCCCCTTCTCTCTCTCTCTCTCTCCCTCCTTCCCTCTCCCTCTCATATGCGCACACGCGCCGCTCGCTCACACACACAGATAAGAGGAGGCAGATCCGGGAATAGGAATGCAAAACAAAAAACAAAAAACGAAATCCCCTGGACCAGAAGGGTAGCAGCAACACCAATATGTTTGGTTTCTTTTCTCTCTCTCTCTCTCTCTCTCTCTCCCCCCTCCTTCTTTCTCTCTCTCCCTCTCTTTTTTTCCTCCTCCTCCTCCATGCAAAATGCTAAGAAATCATTTAGTATTTTGGCCAAATCTCGGTATTAGAGGTCACATGGGCACAGAGAGAGAGGGAGATTTACAAAGTGCCCAGCGTTTGGCCAGTTGCATTTGCTGCCTGCCATTATGACATCATCCAGAGCCAGCCCAGAAATTACAATGGTTAACCCTCCCAGGTTTTTTTTCCCCCACTGCCTCGCATTTGAATGATGCTTTTTTCACCCCCTTCCTTCCTTCCTTCCTTCCTTCCTTCCTTCCTTCCTTCCTTCCTTCCTTCCTTCCTTCCTTCCTTCCTTCCTTCCTTCCTTCCTTCCTTCCTCTCCTCCTCTTCACCTCCTCCATTGCTATCTCCTGGAATCCTCTCCCCCCCCTCCATAGCGCATCTGTCTCCCCACAAGCCCACCCCACCCTACCCTGTACTGTTGCTGCTGCTTCCCCAGCACATTATAACCAGCAAAGGAACGGGCAAGGCATGGAAAGTCCGCTACCCCAGGTGCTGAAAACCCGGGGAGTTTACAGCATTGCTCACGCGCCTTCCTGGCACGGAGCCCAGGATGGGTGTGTATGCGTGCGTGTGTGTGTGTGCGCGCACGCGCGCACGCGCACGCCTTGCTCTCTGTGTGTAGAGGGTAGTGTGTTTTCCTCCATGACACGAGGGAAGTGCCAACTTGGCAATTGACCTGAATGCATGGCGAGGCTCGAGGCTTCCCCACCGCCTGCTTCAAATGGGCTTTTCATCTCTCCTCTTTGTTTTTTTTTAATTTCTGAAAAAGAGAGAATCTATAAAACACCTTGATGGGGGTAGAACCTCTCTTTACTACGAGGCTGGCTGCCTTCCAGCAGAAGTTACTACAGTCAAAACCTCCTTGGTGATTCTCGCGCCTTGGTTGGGAATACTCGCTGGGCATCATTTTAGGCAGCCATTCGTGCGTTAGGACAGGAGCATGGAACATTGGTGGGTCCCTCACCAACCATTCATGAGCTAAGGGGAACATCAGCCCTCCGATCTCAACCCCCGTCTCATTTGGGTTGGGTGGAACGCTGCCCAGCCTCAGACATGTGGTAGGTTGAGGATCACTGGCATTAGCAATCTCTTCTCTGTCCTCTCGTGGACATATTTATTTATTTATCATTTATATCCCATGTTTTTATATGTATATAATGATAGATAGATAGATAGATAGATAGATAGATAGATAGATAGATAGATAGATAGATAGATAGATAGATACATAGATACATAGATACATAGATACATAGATAGATAGATATAATTTTTGATATTTTTACAAACATTTCTTTCATTGGACAATGTGTCATCTTGATACAAATATCTTGTGCAATACAGTTAGTGTTTACAGTTGTATTCATTATACAGTATTATTCTCTAATCTTATCTTATTGTAGTTATTTGTACCTAATATCACTATCTCTTTATCGTTCTTCTTAGCTTTATTTATTTCTATTTAAAAATTATCAATTACCTTTCTTAACTAATCCATTAATTACATCTATCTTTCATATTTTTTTCTGTAGCTATTGATAAAATAACTCCCATACCTTATAATATTCAGTTTGCTCTCTTTCTTTAATCACAGGCGTTAATCTATTCATTTCTGCACATTCTAGTATTTTCCTAATCACATTTTCTTCAGTTAGGAGTCTGTTCCCTTTTCCAATTTTGAGCAAATACAGTTCTCGCTGCAGTTATCACATGAATAATCAAACATACATTTTCTTTTCTGTAAGTTTATATCCCACGTTTTCAGCTGCCACCTCCAAGGGCTGCTAAACAGAGACCTCTTCGCAGAATCATCCTCTTTTCTGACAGCCTCAAAAAGGAGGATTTTTCAAATTTTGGCCAGATCCTAGAAACTATCTGAGACCCTATTTGTGGTGGAACAGCAAAGACCACTGCCATGGAGCCTGGGAGGGGGAGTGTCACTATGACTCCTGTTGATGCTAGTATATGAGAATAAAATCAGATAGCTAGTCAGCTCTGGTTCTGTTTTACCTTTGTCATTCGCAACTCAATGAGGGTTTTCCCAAAAGAGGCCACTGGACTTTCTGATTTTTTTCTTTGAAGACGTTTCACTTGTCATGCGAGAAGCTTCTTCAGATCTGAAGAAGAACTGAATTGAGAACTGAAGAAGCTTCTCGGGTGAGAAGCAAAAAGTCTTCAAAGAAAAAAAAACAGAAAGTCCAGTTGCCTCTTGAAAAAAAGCACCTTTGGGACAACCTGGATGACTTGAGAATCTCCATAGACATCGATGGTGGTTTATTTTATCATAAATCAGTTTATTACTCATGGGTCACACTGTGCACTAAGCCAGAACTGGGCCATCCCACAGATGTGTGAACCTCACCTTCACTCCTCTGTCTCCAGTCAGCTTCCAAGAAGATACATTTGTCATTCAGATGATCCAAGAAGACAAGTGTGTCATTCAGAAGACAGGATAACTCCTTAGAAGGGTCTTCTGAAGCTATTCTGGGAGCCCCTGAGGTCACTTCATTCTTTCCAGCCAGGTATATATGGGAATACATTTCGTACCTGTTGAATAGTGTCCCTCTTCCGGATTTCAGCTCACTTGTGAGGGATGTGGCTAGCAGCTCTTTCCAACTTTGCTTTGTTTCTCTCTCCCTTGGTGTTCTTGGAGGCCTTAATTGGACCAGATGATTTTGGAGTTGTGGGCTGTTCATTTCTGCACAATTTCTCACTCCCCTTCTTCACCTCCCCACCCAACCCCAGGCAGCCAGGTTTCCACCTGATCTTCTGAATAATTCTCACTTCTTTACCACCTGATTTTACTCTGGAAGTCGCTTTTCTGCCAACGCCCAACATCCGAATCTGAAAGTTGAGGAACCCCAAGGAGATTTTTAAGAATTGCAGGGCAGTGTATGCAGGCAGAGCTCAACTTGCTCATTTAGCGACCATTTGAAGTTCCAGCAGCACTGAAAAGAGTGACTTATGGCCGTTTTTCACTCTTATGCCCATTGCAGCATCCCCAGGGTCACGTGATCCAAATTCAGACTCTTGGCCACTGGTTCATATTTATGACTGTTGCTGTGATCCCATTTTATGACTTTCAGACAAGCAATAGGGAAGTCTATGGAGATTCTCTGTCCTCCAGATCATGGTTATCCCAAAGGTGTTTTTTTCCCCCCAAGAGGCAACTGGACTTCCTTGTTTCTTTCTTTGAAGACATTTTGCTTCTTGTCCAAGGAGCTTCTTCAGCTCTGACTGGTTGGTGAGGAATGGAAGGATTTGTACTCTTTGCAGACAGCTGGTCATTTGTATCCTTTCAGAGGGTTGTTGAGGCCACTTGGAGAGGTTTATCTGTGTCCTCAGGGTCACCTGAGTGGTGCAAATGGTTCTTGTAGTCTGCAGTTTTTTCCTCTGGAAATCCATTGCTACTCCCACTGCTCAGGTGTGACCCCGAGGACACAGATGAAACCTCCAAGTGGCCTTAACGACTCTCTAAAAAGGATGCAAATGACCAGCTGTCTGCAAGGAGCATAAATCCTCACCATCCGTTCAGAGCTGAAGAAGCTTCTTGGATGAGAAGTGAAAGGTCTTCAAAGAAAAACCAAGAAAGTCTTGTTTTGGCCTGTTGAAAAAGCACCTTTGGGTCAACTGGGAAGCCAGGTTCAGTTAATAACAGTGTGACTAACTTAACAGCTGCAAGGATTCACTTAACGACTGTAGCAAGGAAGGTCGTAAAACAGGCAAAAATCTCTTAACAATTGTCTCAATTAGCAAAAGATTTTGCTAATGGGGGCTCAATTATTGGAATACAAAGACTACCTGTATCCAAGTCATGAACAACCCAGAGGAGTTGCAAGATCAACTCCACTCCAACCCCCCCCCAATCTTCTAATTACCTGCTCTTAGTTTGAGTGACATGAGACTAATAAGAACCTTCTTCTCAATAAATCCATCCAGTAATCCCTGCAGAAGGGATGCGGTGGCTCGGTGGCTAAAACGCTGAGCTTGTCGATCATCAAGGTCGGCAGTTCGGTGGTTCGAGTCCCTAGCACCGCGTCATGGAATGAGCCCCTGTTCCTTGTCCCGGCTTCTGCTAATCTAGCAGTTCAAAAAGTACGTTAAAAAAATGCAAGTAGAAAAATAGGGACCCCTTTGGTGGGAAGGGAACAGCATTCCGTGCGCCTTCAGCATTTAGTCATGCTGGCCACTTGACCACAAAGTCATCTTCGGACAGCGTGGCTCTTCGGCTTTGTAACTGAGATGAGCACTGCCCGCTAGAGCCGGAAACGACTAGCACACATGTGCGAGGGGAACCTTTACCTTTCTACCTAATCCTTGCAGAGATAAACACGGTGGGTCCATTTTTCCAGATCTCCTGCCCAACGTCTGGAAATTCCCTCCATCGCAGCTGTCCTTCAAAACACACCTGAGCAGTTTTGCCTGCTCCCCTAAGCCACAAAGCGTAATCTAGAGACCACGGGTAGTTCTCGACTTACAATGGTTCTGTCAACTCATAAAATATTTCTATGGTCATTTTAGAGTGGCCAGCAGGAAGGGAGGGGGGATCAGTGGGCAGCTTGCATTCCATAAATGTTTTCAAAGATAGTTTCTAGGTGATGGAAGTTTTTGCCGCACAAAATTCTAACTGGAGAGCATGATTGATGACTCTGGGCTATGGATGTGTCCCATTGGAGAATATAAATTATGATACACCCAGGGGGTGGGGGAAAACCAGGGTCAAGGGTGACAACAAATGATGTGTCTCAGAGTCAGCTACACCCAGGCAGTGCCGGACATGTTAATTCCCAATAAATCCTTTTGAAGTTTTGGAAGTTTGGCTTGAGACTCATGATTTAAATGGGGTAACTGCTGGAGCCCTGAGGTTCGTTTAGTGACTGTTCAAAGTCACGCCTCCTCCTCCTCCCCCCCCAAAAATAAGCGACTTAGGACCGTTTTCCCCACTTACAGCCTCACAATCAAAATTCAGGTGCTTGGCAATCTGTTACTGTGTCCCTTTGGTGACCTTTGGGCAAGTCAGTGTGGGAAAACAGGGTTTATACAAACAGCTGGGTGTGCATAGTGTGCTAAGTGCCAAAAAAGAGAAAGAAACAAGACCCAGTGTGGTTTTAATGCAGGGTTAGAACACGGCCATGTCATTGACATGGGGAGGATTGACCTTGAGTCTCTTTTCTCAGCCCTAGAAAGGCGACAATGGCAAACCACTTCTGAAAAACTTTGCCAAAGAAAACTGCAGGAACTTATCCAGGCACTCTCTCCCAAAATCGGAGACAATTGAAGACACTAAATGAACGGTTGTAAGTCGAGGGCCACCTGTATGCATTGAAGGGAATCGTGAATGCCCAACTGATTCACTGATTAAGGCTAGAAACCAGTTCAAATTCTTGAGGGCTCCGTTAGCTGCTGAGAATTCATCCTTTTGGCTGCCATCTCTCCAGATTTCACCACTGCTAGTTCAGGGCAAGGGTCTTCAAACTTGGCAAGTTTAAGACTTGTGGACTTTCAACTCCCAGAATTCCTGAGCTAACATGACTGGAGAAGGAATTCTGGGAGTTGGTCCACAAGTCTTGAAGCTGCCAAGTTTGAAGACCCCTGGAGTAAATAGATTGAGAAAGAGAGGTAGAATAGCTAGAGAGAAAGAGATAGATAGATAGATAGATAGATAGATAGATAGATAGATAGATAGATAGATAGATAGATAGATAGATAGAATGAATAGAAAGAGGGAGAGAGAGAGAAAGATATAACAGAGGGAGAGAGAGAGAAAGATAGAATAGATAGATAGAATAGATAGAGGTACAATAGATAGAGAGAAAGAGAGAGATAGAATAGATAGAGTAGATTAAGGATCTTCAAACTTGGCAAGTTTAAGACTTGTGTACTTCCAACTCCCAGAATTCCTGAGCTAACATGATTGGAGGAGGAGGGATTCTGGGAGTTGAAGTCAACAAGTCTTAAAAGCTGTCAAGTTTGAAGACCCTTGGTTTAGGGTCTGGTCTTCCAAGGAGCTGCAGTCAATTCAACAGGTCTCTTCTTCAACTGCCAACTTTCAGTCTTCCCACTACCTGGTCTCTCTTATGTTGGGTGACAACTCCAGAACTTCTACCTCGAGTTGCAGTCTGACCGATTTGATGACTTTGAACACAGAATAATGAAGTTGGAAGGGACCTTGGTGCTCTTCTAATCCACCCCTCTGCTCAAGCAGGAGACCCTAGACCATTTCAGACAAATGGCTGTCCAATCTCTTCTTAAAAGCCCCCAGTGATGGAAACCCACAACTTCTGGAGGCAACCAGTTCCACTGGTTAATTGTCCTCGCTGTTAGGAAGTTTCTCCTTAATTCCAGGTTGCTTCTTTCTTTCATCATTTTTTTTGTCCTGTCCTCTCGAGCTTTGCAGAATAATTTGACCCCCTCTTCTTTGTGGCAGCCCCTGAAATACTGAAATACTGCTCTTATGTCACCCCTGATTCGTCTTTTCTTTAGACTAGCCAGACCCAAAATGTGCAGCTATTCTTCGTGCAGTTTAGTTTCCAGGCCCTTTGATCATCTGAGTTGTTCTTCTCTGAACTTTTTCCAAACATCTTTTGTGTAGTAGGGTGACCAAAATTGGTTGCAGTATTCTAGGTGTGGTCTTACTAGGGTTTTGTAAAGTGGCACTAATATTTCATGGGATCTTGATTCTATGCCTCTGTTTAGACAACCCAGGATTGTATTCGCTTTTTTGGCTGCTGCTGCACATTGCTGGCTCATATTCAAAAAATCATCCACGACTAAGTCCATTCCTCACTCCACTCCCAGCACCTCCTAGGAAAAGTTTATTCAATAGGACTGAATATAAGATCTTCTCTGGAAAGGATGAACAACTTGTATGAGATGCTTGTTAAAGCTGGACTGATTGAAAGGGGAGCCCCTCATATAGATTAGCTTCACAGTCTTCACATCCTCTTGAAACGAGCCGCATCCTGTCCATTGTCTTTCCTTTTTTTTGGCATCGGTTCTGAAAATTCATTCCTGCCATTCCCATATCAGCCATGATCATGCTCCCGTAGTAAAACAAAACAAGATGTTTCTATATGTCACCAAAGAGAGCCCAACCAACCTTCTCAGATGGCAAAATTGACCAAGCACCGAGTCTAGAGGAGCGTTGGAGGGAGAACGTAGCACCTTCACCTTCCTGAGGTCTCCTCCAACTGAGGATAATTCTGGGAGAAGGTCACTCCCAGAATGTTCAGTCAACATGAACAGGGAACCTTCTTCCCACATTAACCTGACAAGAGCTCCATTCCAGGGGTCACCAACCTTTTGGACCTCAGGGACCACCAAACTCATAATTTTAAATCCCGCGGACCAGAGACCATCAGAAAATCCCCCCAAAAATCTGCAGGAAAATCCCCGAGCCCGTTTTCCTACCGATCGATCATTCTTTATTTGGGATTGCAGGATACCGTCTCCAGCTCCGTTCTCAGGGGTGGTTGGGAGAGAGAGAGAGAGACTTTTGGCTTCATGCAAGGAAAACAGCAGAAGCAGCAGAAGTCTTTCTTTCTCTCCCCCAACTCCGCCAGGAAATGAGTCTTTGTGAGACTTGTCATGCCAGGTGCAGCTCTTGGAGCAGGAGGCCTTGCAGGGTCCCAAAGACTCATTTCTGGTGAGTTTGGGAGAGAGAAAGAGACTTTTGCTGCTTTCCTTGCGGTGCAGTCAAAAACAGAAGAAGAAAAGAAGCGAAAAGAAGCAGCCAGTAGCCAGGTGAGGCGCATGGGGCAAGTGAAGCAAATTCCCCCTCCTCCTCCCTTTCCCCTTCCCTCACTACCTCCTGTTGTTTGCAATGCAAGCGCACAAGCCTTGTGTTTCCCGCAGGCCTAGTGGGCGACACAGCCTTGTGTTCCTGCACAGCCTGGATTAATTGCTTTGGGGATGCTTTGGAATGACATTTCTCTGCTGACCACCAAATTTTCTCCCGGACCACCAGCAGTCCCCAGCCCACTGGTTGGTGACCACTGCTCCATTCTACCTGGGTAGTTTGATCATGGTTGGGTAAGATTTTAAGCCAAACAAACTAGTTCAGACTTAAAAGGCAGAGTTGGAACCAAATTGACCTCTTACAGGACTCTGGATAACAAAGAGTTTAGTGCTTACTCTGCTTAAGTCCGTTTGCAACTTATTGCAAGATGTTCAGGACGGGGTGAACTCCAAGGTCCTTCTGTCCTTATTTATTTGGTGTTGTAACTTGGATGTACAAATATTGATGGTTGAGAAGCAGCTGGTGTGGCCCCCAGAATTATAAAAAGGCACTTGCCTTCATCTTTGGGCTGACAATTTTGAGTTTTTTATGGCAAATTTATTCTGTTTACTAGCCTTGAATTTTTCCAGTTTGGTTTTGAGGGTATCACTTGCTTCCTTGAGGTGGTACTTCCTAGAAGCATCTTTTGAGAAATCCAGCTGTCCAGCTTACATGTTTTTTTTAAAAAGTGGGGCATCAAATGTTCTCACATAAGCCACCTCCATCCATCCACCTTTGGATGGCGATAAAGGTACCTCAACTTATGACCACCATTAGGACCCAAATTCTCTGTTGCTAAGCGAGAAATCGGTTAAGGGAGAAATTTGCCCTAGGTTACGACTTTTCTTGCCACGATTGTGTAAGTGAATCCCTGCTGTTGTTCAGCGAGCAACTCGGTTGTTAAGTGGATCAGCCTCACACACCTCCCCCTGACTTTGCTCATCAGAAGGTTGCAAAAGGGGATCGCATGACCACGGGACATGGCAATCGTGATAAATTTGAGACAGCTGTCAAGCATCCAAATGTAAAATCACATAGCCATGGGGATGCTGGAATGGTCGTAAGTGTGAAAAACGGTCATAAGTCCCTTTCCCCCTCCCAAATGGTCACTAAGGACTACCTGTATTTCAGGGTCAGTCTATCTTGTCTTCTGGATAGCATGCCCCATAGAAGTCCATGTAACCCCCATGGAACAGGATGTCTCTCCGACAACCTGGACCTTTTACTAAGCCAAAGGTTCGGATGAGCTTAGGACTTTGATTTGTTTTAAGGAATTGCCTTTTCCAGGTGTGCATGGTTTATTCTCCTCATTGATTTGATTAGATGAGATTAACAGAGTTGCAAGGGACCTTGTAAGGTCATCTAGCCCAACCCCTCCGCCCAAGCAGGAGACCCTATGACATTTCTGAAAGATGGCGGTCCAGTCTTTTCTTGAAAGCTTCTAGGGATGAAGCTCCCACAACTTCTGAAGGCAACTTCTGTTCCATGGGTTGATTGTTCTTACTGTCAGAAAGTTTCTCCTTATTTCTAAGTTGAATCTCTCCTTGTTCAGTTTCCATCCATTATTCCTTGTCTGGCCTTCAAGTACTTTGGAGAATAGCTTGTCCCCTTCCTCCTCTCTGTGGCAGCCCCTCAAATATTGGAAGATGCTCTCCTGTCTCCCCTGGTCCTTCCCTTCCCTAGACTAGCCAGGCCCAGTTCCTGCAACTGTTCTTCATAAGTTTGTCTCCAGTCTCCATAATCATCCTGGTTGCTTTTCTCTGCACTTTTTCTAGAGCCTCAACCTCTTTTTTATAGTGTGGTGACCAAAACTGGAGGCAGTACTTCAGGTGTGGTTTCACTAAGACTTTATTGAGTGGTATTAGTTCCTCACTTGATCTTGATTGTATCCCTCTGTTAAAGCAACTTAAAATTGCATTGGCTTTTTTGGCTGCTGCTACACCACCGCCAGCTCCTATTTAGCTGGTTGTCCACTAAGACTCCAAGATCCCTCTCACAGTTACTGCTATGTTTATTCTTTTGTACCCTATTGTGTTGTACCTTATGATTCTTGATGAATATATCTTTTCTTTTGTGTACACTGAGAGGATATGCACCAAAGACAAATTCCTTGTGTGTCCAATCACACTTAGCCAGTAAAGAATTCTATTCCATTCCACTCCATTCCATTCTATTCTATTCTATTCTATTCTATCCCATTTTAATGTGGTGTATCTTCCTAAAGTTGGCCTTCTCAGTGCAATAAATAAATAAGACAACAAATAAATAAATATTTGTTAGCTACTATCTTATTGTGAGTCTTTCCCTTCATTTAGCAGCCTGGTCCCCGAGGTTCTTCTCAAACCTCAGACGTTCTCAATTTGCAGTTGAGACCCGCATTCAAAATCTAGTTGAATCAAATCTTTATCCTGGCCATGGACCAACCTAGGGAGTTACCACCAACTGAAAAGCAGAGAAGATAGATACATCTGTGTCTTAAAAATGTGAAAAAAATAACCCGAAGATATTAGCCCAGATAGTAGATCTAAAAATCCAAAAGAATCTTTTAAAAAAAGAGATAGGAGCATTAGATGGGTATAGGGAACATCATCATTTAATATATGGGAGATGGTATGAAACTAACATGAAACAACAGTTAAACAGTGTTCAGCTATGTATCCAGTTTGGAATCCTTCGTAATGATGACTCAAATACAAATTTATCTAGATAGTTTGCAGTCATTCTTGGTTTGGGATCTTGGATAGAACAGCATATATTCAATATATACTTATATATACCGCTTCACAGGGCTTCCACAGCCCTCTCTAAGCAGTTTACAGCCTCTTGCCCCCAACAATCTTGGTCCTCGTTTTACCGACCGCAGAAGGATGGAAGGCTGAGTCAATCTTGAGCCGGGTCAAGCTGGGTTCAATCAGGATTGAACTCCTGGCAGTCGGCAGAGTTAGCCTGCAATACTGCTTTTTAACTACTGCACAGGAAGGAAGGAAGGAAGGAAGGAAGGAAGGAAGGAAGGAAGGAAGGAAGGAAGGAAGGAAGGAAGGAAGGGCAAAGCAATAGCAATAGCACTTGGACTTATATACAACTTCACAGTGTTTCACAGCCCCTCTCGAAGAGATTTAGAGAGTCAGCCTCTTGCCCCCAACAATCTGGATCCTCGTTTTACTGACCGAAGAAGGATGGAAGGCCGAGTCAGTCTTGAGCCAGCCATATGGTTCTTTATGAGAAGAAAAATCTTGAATCTCCTTATGGATGACTGGTGTTCCATATGGAGCATGCTATAATAGTAGTAAGAGAATAAGATGCAGCCAACAATCAATGAAGGACCCAACTGTGAGTTGTGTGGATGGTGGGAGGGAGAGCCAGTTTGGTCCAGGGATGAAGGCACCAGACTAGAAAGCTGGAGATGGTGAATTCTAGTCCCACCTTAGGCTTGAAAACCAGCTGGATGCCTTTGGACCAATCACCAGGAGACTATGAGTTCTAGTCCCACCTTAGCACAAAAGCCAGCTGGGTGATTTTGGGCCAATCACCAGGAGATGGTGAGTTCTAGTCCCACCTTCGGCATGAAAGCCGGCTGGGTGACTTTGGGCTAATCACCGGGGGACTGTGAGTTCTAGTGCACCTTGCACATGTCAGCTCAAAGGATGGTCATCGGGCTGCCATCTTGCTGACCACATGCAGAGGTTTGATTTTCAGTTGTCCTTCTAAACATCTCCTTATTTTTGCACCAGGATATTTCCTGGTGAATGTCTCACACTTTCCCAAACGGGTCAAATCTTTCATAACCGGATAAAACATAGGTGCTATGAATAATTCAATTCCACCTGGGTGAAATGGCAAGCACCCACGTGCTCTCTTTCCTAGAAAGGCACGTCTTCAAACTTTTCCATTGGGGGAAATTTCTATCCACTTGTTTGCCTTTTTTCTCTCTCTCTCATTTCTGCCTACACTCTTGAATAGAAGCATCAGATAACAAAGAAGCTGAGATTCCCTGAGTGTTGGTGTGTGTGTCTGTGTGTGTGTGTCTTACACAGGCAATGTCACTCAACCTTAGTGCTGTTCAGACAAATCAGTTAAAACCAGGGGAAAAGTCAGATTAAAATTAGCAATGGTCTGAGTCGCCAAACTTTCACTCTCAATATTTAAAAACACACATCGATTAGGCAGATGACCCCCAAATTTAATCGATTGTCTCTTGGGTGGAGGATTGGTGGGACTTCTGAGTCCACCTTGAAAGTTTACGGATGTTGCTAAGTCCGAGAAGAAGGTGGCAGCTTTAGGGCACACGACAACCATCTTATTAATTAAATATTTTCTTCCTTCCTTTCTTTCAGTGATAATCTATTTGCTACAGATGGCAACAGCACAAATTGGTTTGGTGCAGGAAAGACACACAATACTTTTGAAACGCCATATACAAATAAATAAATACATACATACATACATACATACATACATACATACATGTATATGTATATGTATATGTATACATACATACACACAAAAGTCCCTATGGATTTTATTCCGCTAGTTGTTGCTGACTCAGATAACAGATAATCAGAGTTGGAAGGGACCTTGTAGGTCATCTATTCCAACCCCCTGCCCAAGCAGGAAACCCTACACCATTTCTGACAAATGGTGGTCCAATCTTTTCTCTAAAGCTTCCAGTGATGAAGCTCCCACAACTTCCGAAGGCAACTTCTGTTCCATTGGTTGATTGTTCTCCTTGTCAGAAAATTTCTCCTTATTTCCAGGTTGAACCTCTCCTTGATCAATTTCCATTCATTATTCCTTGTCTGGCCTTCAGATGCTTTGGAAAATAGCTTGACCCCATCCTACACTCTGTGGCAGCCCCTCAAATATTGGAAGACTGCTATTCTGTCTCCCCTGGTCCTTCTCTTCCTTAGACTAGCCAGGCCCAATTCTTGTAACTGTTTATCATGTATTTCAGCCTCCAGTCCCCTAATCATTTTGGTTGCTTTTCTCTGCACTTTTTCTTGAGTCTCAACAGCTTTTTTATAAGTGTGGTGACCAAACTGGTCTCTAGGGGGCGCTGCTCATATCTGTTTCAAGGGCATTGAGCCAGTGTTGTCTGAAGATTCTTCTCTGAAGAATCCTGTTTAAGTGGTACCTATTTATCTAGTTACATTTGCATGCTTTCGAACTGCTAGGTTAGCAAGAGCTGAGCTGAGGATGGAAGCTCACCCCGTCGCGTAACACTTGGGTCTTGAACTTGGCTGCCGGCTTTCCAGCCGACAAGCCCAGCCTCTTAACCACTGAGCCCCATTTTACAACCTTTCTTGCCCCGGTTGTTAAGTGAATCACTCCAGTTGTTAAATTAGTAACACAGTTGTTAAGTGAATCTGGCTTCTCCCCATTGACTTGGCTCATCGGAAGGTCACAAAAGGGGATCACGTGACCCCCTAGGACTCTGTGACTGTCGTATATATGAGTCAGTTGCCACAGGTCTGGGTGTAAATCACATGACCATTGGGTATGCTATAATGGTCATGTGTGAAACAGAGTCATAAGTCCATTTTTTCAGTGCTGGTATAACTTCAAATGTACATTGAGGACTGTTTGGACAGCAGTTCTATTTGCTGTAAATACATCAAATCTTCACGTTTGGATGGATGGATGGATGGATGGATAGAGTGGATGGATAGATGATGGATGGATGGACGGACAGATAGATAGAGTGGATAAATAGACAGACAGACAGAATCGATGGCTAGATAGTGGGTGGATAGATGATGGATGGGTGGATGGATAGATAGATAGATAGATAGATAGATAGATAGATAGATAGATGATGAATAGATAGATGATAGATAGATAGATAGATAGATAGATAGATAGATAGATAGATTATATGGATAGATGATAGACAGATAGATAATGGATAGATAGGCAGGATAGATGATGGATAGATGATGGATGGATAGATAGATAGATAGATAGATAGATAGATAGATAGATAGATAGATAGATAGATGATAGTGGGTGGATAAATGATTGATGGATGGATAGATTATATGAATGGATGGACGAACAGATGGACAAATAGAGGGGATAGACAGAGTAGATGAATAGATAGAGTGGATGGACAGACAGACAGACAAATCTATCACTGTCCATTTTGAATAGTTCTGCAGGGCAGCTTTTCCACTGATTAATCATTCAGGAACTTCCTCCCTTCCCATCTCATTCAGCACCCAGGCGATCTCTTCCAAGCAATCATTTTTGCGCACATCCTCGTGTAAAGAGTGACCTCCGTTGCCTTCAGTGGGATTTACTTCTTAAGTAAATTTCCCTGGATTGAGCTTTGCATCTCCCTGCAAAGTACAGGTGGAGTAGCCTTTCCAATGCTGCGTTGGCTGTGAGTTGGGTGGTTCCCCAACAGTTCACACACACACACACATACACACACACACACATACACACACACACACACACACACACACATACCTCCTTCCTCTCTGTCCCACACGCCTTCCTCTTCCTCTTAGCCGCAGCGTTGAAAGGATTTCCTGGAAGGAACGAGACTTTTCTTCCCCCCTTCCATCTTGTCACCCTGCTTGAGGTCGCAGCTCTCCCGTCACACGAAACCAGCCAATATGAAGCGAAGCTGTTTTGTGGGATGTGGGAAACCTCATTGGGTTTTTCCCTCCTCCTCTTCCTTCCCAGCATTCCCGAAGCAGATTGCCAGTTTCTCACTGTTATTAGCAGCAGGGGCGATCTACTCCCGGCAATCCATTGACGAGCGTCTTCGAACAGCAGCCGCACGGTTTGCCGTGGTGCTGACCAGCAAGGCGACTGAGCTGAGTTTCCCCCATGGATCTGAAGCCTCTTCTGGTTGTTGTCCAGGGCTACAAAGAGCCCACGATGCACTTGGTTGCCCATCTTTGGCATGGAGATGGATGCAACATCTAGGGCAGGGGTTGGCAACCTTGAACTCTCAAAAAGCCACAAAGGTCCTAACCAGAAGCCCCCCATTCAATTCTGGAGCTGACCGGAAGTCCGGTTCCCCCACCATAGAGTCTCCTCCTAGCACAGCATCCTTTTTCCTCTGCTGACCAGAAGTCCGGTTCCCCTACCATAGAGTCGCCTCGTAGCGCAGCATCCTTTTTCCTCTACCTGTCCTAACCGAAAGCCTTATCAATTATGGAGCTGACCAGAAAACCTGCCCCTTGCCATAGAGCCATGATAGTGAACCTATGGCACGTGTGCCACTTCTGCTGGCACATGAGAAGTCGCCCAGAAGAGCCCCACTGCTCATGCGTCCGTGCCCCCCTGCCAGCCAGCTGATTGTCTGGCATGCGCGGGAGGAGACAGACATGTGGGAGATGCATGTGCATGCACAGAGGCATGTGGTCTGTGGGGGGTTGCGCAGGCAGGTGCAGGGGGTGGGGAGGTCACATGCACATTACATCATGGGTGCAGGCATGCGCACTCACTTTTGGCTCACAACATGGAAAAGGTTAGCCATCACTGCCATAGAGTCTCCTCCTGGCGCACCGTGCTTCTCTCCCCAATCAGAAGCTCCTCTTAAACTTGAAGCACCTACCGGAGACAGGGAGCCACAGTAGAGCGATGAACGAGCCACATGCGGCTCCAGAGCCCCCCATTGCTGACTCCTGATCTAGGGTTATCCATCAGATGGGTTAAGATATAGGCAGCAAGCGAAAGGCCAAGGACCATATCTGGTCCTTTACCAGTAGGATTAGATGGCCCATCAGCCACAGCAGGGTGTAGGTGTCAGGGTTCCAAGTAATGGACTCATAATAAACAAAACTCTGAGGCAGGTAGATTCCTCAAAGAATAGGTTTATTGGATATATCATATTGATTGGCACAGGCTGATGAAAAACCGACTCTGAATATTCCTGCGGTTTTCACCTAATTAAAAGTAAACGTTTTCCCCCTTTTCCCAAACAAACAGTCACATGGTCCAATCAGGGTGTTCTCCAGTTGCTTGGTAACATCACTCTTTCTCTCTTCAGCCACTTGTTGGAACGTCCTTGGTTCCCAGGGGGAAAATATTTTATTTGTGGTTACAAATTCCCAGGTATCTCTATTCCCCCCTCTGTAACCCTCATCTTCATTGTGGCAACACTGAAACCTCAAAGATGACCTCAGTCAGACCAACTTCAGGGTTGACAGTAGGATTCTCATGATTCCTTCCCTGGAGATCTGGTCTTCTGGTCATGTTTCACATCCATCTTCGAGTTTCTGATCCTATGATGTGACCCATTCCAGATAGTCATCCCTTCTTGTTTCCTTCCCGATGTTCCTGCAGAAATGGCTCCACCACCAGCCACAGAATCTGATCTTATTTTATTTATTTAATTAAATATCTATGCCACCCATCTTTTTTTTTGTCTTTATTGCCATTGTATGTACAGTATACACATACTGTACATGCACAGTATACACATACAACGAAATTCACATAACACCCAGAGATCAAACCCAACACGCACACACATGACAATCCCCAAACACCTCTCCACCTGCCAAAATTCCCTGCCCCCTAAAAACACACAGGCATCCACCCAACAGACCCAAGTAATACTGTCCAACAGCTCACTGATGGTGGTCCTTAAGTTCATTGTTAAGTGCAATTATAGTTCTGGGATAAAAACTGTTCAGAAAACATGTGGTGCGAGTTTGAATTGTTCTGTATCTTCTGCCAGAAGGCAACAGTTCCACAAAGATTGTGAGCAGGATGGGAAGAGTCTCTGAGAATGTTGTGTGTCTTTGTTCTGACTCAGGCCTGGTTCAAATCAAACAAAACACCAAATACATATAAAAGCAAACCTTTTTAATGCGGCGCTGTGAATTCTGTGCCTTCGTCGCCAAGAGTTATTCAAAACTGGAACCGGTTGTAATGATTCTGCCCAGTTTGGAGAACCAGCAAATTGCGCCACTGGCCGGCCCCACCCCATCCCACCCTGCCCACTCACACATTACCTGGCAAACTTGCCTGCTAAGTTGCTATTTTCCCTTTTTTTCCCCTATCAGCTCTTCTGCTGTGCCAGGAGATTTAGCTTAGCTAGAAAATAGGAAATCATTGGATTTCTTGCTTTTTAGCTAATCTAAAAGCAGAGCTAAACTGAAGCTTCTATTTTTCAGCGCAGACTCAGGTAGCAGATTGCAGAATCATAGATCTCAACATGAATCTTCTGCCTGCCTGTTTTGCCTGATTTTGGGTACAAGCCACGCCCATCCAGTCACATGACCACCAAGCCACACCCACAAATTAGGCCATGCCCACAGAACCAGTTGTTAAGAAATTTGAATCCCACCCCTTCCCTCAATAGCTAAATTCTTTCTCCCAAAATATACAAGCCTAGCTGTAGTGGACCTCCATCAAAGCTCAAGATGTCTGGAGGGAGTCCTCCATATAAAACTGTAATTGAACCTGGCATTACAGTCATAAGTCATTGCCGGTCATTGAGCAGATCATGTGACCTGACCAATTTCCTGACTTCTTTCATTTTGCAACAGTCATAAAGGGAACACCGTGGCGGTAAAGCAAATGCTACCGTTGTTAAGCGAACCCTTGGTTCCACGATAAGACATTTTTGAAGTGAATGCTGGGTTCTGGTTGGAAAAAAAGTCATATAAATCGGGATCGGGTGGCCGTGTGACATTACAGAGGATAGTAAACGCAGACCAAAATGCAATCACATGACCTTAGGGAAGAGCTGGCCACTAGAAGTTTGAATCTTGGCCCTAAGTAATTTTGGGGGGGGACTCTGTCAAAACTTTGAACAGTCACTAATGACTGGTCATCAATTGAGGACTACCTTCCATTCTGGGTTTGGAATTCAGTCTGATTTATTTTCTTTCTTTCTTTCTTTCTTTCTTTCTTTCTTTCTTTCTTTCTTTCTTTCTTTCTTTCTCTCTCTCTCTCTCTCTCTCTCTCTCTCTCTCTCTCTCTCTCCTTCCTTCCTTCCTTCCCTCCCTCCTTTCCCTCTTTCTCTCCCCTTTCCCTTTCCCTCTCTCTCTCTGCCTCCCACACCAATCTATGGTCAGTTGGCCATGATGAGGTTGCCCTGGTGAGGTGGCTGCAGCAAGTGGGCAGTGGCGATTTATCCCACGATGAGTTGGCCATGGCTAATGGCCACAGTGAAGTGGCTGCAGCAAGTTGATGGTGATGAGTTGTCCCATGGTGAGTTGGCCATGGAGAGGTGGCCCTGGTGAAGTGGTTACAGCAAGTTGGCTGTGGCAAGTTGTCCTGTGGTGAGTTGGCCGCAGTGAGTTGGCCATGGCGAGTTGGCCCATGGTGAGTTGGCCGCAGCAAGTTGGTGGTGATGAGTTGTCACACTGTAAGTTGACCATGGAGAAGTGGCCCTGGTGAGGTGTCCGCAGCTAGTTAGCCGTGGCGAGTTGTCCTGTGGTGAGTTGGCCACAGTGAGTTGGCCATGGAGAGTTGACCATGGCAAGTTGTCCCATGATGGGTTGACCGTGGTAAGTTGGCCACGGTGAGTTGGTCATGGAGAGTTGACCATGTTGAGTTGTCCCATGGTGGGTTATCCAGAACAAGTTAGCTGTAGTGAGTTGACCATGGAGAGTTGACCACGGCAAGTTGTCCCATGTTAAGTTGACCATGATGAGTTGGCTGCAGCAAGTTGGCTGTGGCGAGTTGGCTGCATGAAGTTGGTCATGGTGAGTTAACCATGGCGAGTTGGCCATAGCAAGTTGGCCATGGTGAGGTGGCTGCAGCAAGCTGGCTGTGGCCAGTTGTCCCACGGTGAGTTGGCTGTGGAGAGTTAGCTGTGGCAAGTTGGCCGTAGAGCCCAGGGCATCAGCCTCGGTGGCCTTTCTCCTTCGAGCAGGCGCTAACTCTTCTTCCCTCCCCTCGGCCGACCTCAGGTTACAAGGCAGATCCATGAGCATGAGCAGGAGAACGAGTTGCGGGAACAGATGTCAGGATATAAACGGATGCGGCGCCAGCACCAGAAGCAGCTGATCGCCCTGGAGAACAAGCTGAAGGCTGAAATGGACGAACACCGCCTCAAGCTACAGAAAGAGGTGGAGACCCATGCCAACAACTCGTCCATTGAACTGGAGAAGCTAGCCAAGAAACAGGTGGCCGTCATAGAGAAGGAGGTGAGCCAGGTTCTCCGGTGGGATGGGCCACCTTAGTGGCTGAGGGATTCAGAGTGTCACCCAGCTCCATAACACCTTGAAACTCCTGAGGACAGGCATGCAGGTGGTTTTGACCCACCACATCTCTGCAATTTCATCTTCCCGGCCTACCTGAGAAGGAAGGCAGGATGTGATGACCCGGGGTGTTGCACAAAAATAACAAAGTCACTAAAATAGATAAATTCCCTTTAATGCCTCCAACTTGGCTCACAATGTCCAATTATCCTTGGCAAGAGATCAAACTCTTCCAAAAACAGTCTACAAAGGGAAGAAATGCAGTCCAAACCAAAAATACAGATAAAGTAGAAATAAAAAAAAAAAACACAAACCACACTGAAGTAATTAACACGACAGGCCAGGATAATAACTTGCAGACTTCCAAAATTAGAAGATAACGAGGCACACACAATTGGGAGGACAGCAAAACCCAGATAAGCCTCTACAAAGATAATGCACGCTTTGCTTCCAGCAACTTTGCCACGTGTAGTTTGCCCTTTTAAACAGTCTTCCCAGCTGCAGGCCGTGAAGGGGATCAGGGCCCTTTTCTCTCCCATAAACCACGTTGATCCCTTCTCCGTTCCTCCCTGTGTGCCCTAGGATGAAAAGCGGGTGGGTATGGGTCTTCCTCTGAATGCCCAGCCAGCCTGTGCCCTTCCCCAGTTTCCTCCACAACCACCCTAACCCTAGAAATTAGACCTCCAAGGCAAGCAAGTTTCCCCAAAGAACAGTTTTATTGGATACATCATATTGGCACCAACTGGTGAAAACCGACTCTAAAAGTTCCCACAGCTTTCACCTCATTAAAGACTAAACGATTTTCCCCTTTCGCCCCAAGTCACTGGTTGCTTGTCCTATCCAGGTACTGTCCAGTTGCTTGGTTCCTTCCCTCCTCCTCTGGCCAGCCACCTGTGAGCATGTCCTTGGTTCCGACAGGAAAACTTTATTGTTTTGGTTACAAAATCCCATCTAACTATTTCCCTCCTTCCCTCTGTTATATGGCAACCCCAAAGCCTCCAAGATGGCCTCAGTTAGGCTCACTTCTGGGTTGACATGTTGTATACCATCATTACACGTCACTTGAGCGCCTATATAAAACAGAAAGATGGAAAGACTCTAGGTGGATTACAGTCATAAAAACTAAACAGCAGAACAGGAAAAATACCCAGAAGACTGGTGTCATGACACCCCAACTCCTTCTTTTCTCTAGACTAGCTGTACCCAAATTCCTGCAATTTTTTTCTCTTATGTTTTAGCCTTCCATCTCCTAAATGACAATCTTCGTGAAAACATGGTGTTAAATGTTAAAAAGCCTTTCTTTTTCTTATTTTTCCTTCTTCACAGGCAAAGACAGCGGCAGCAGACGAGAAGAAGTTCCAGCAACAGATTTTGGCTCAGCAAAAGAGGGATCTGACCAATTTCTTAGAAAGTCAGAAGAAGCAATACAAGATTTGCAAAGAAAAGATTAAAGAGGCAAGGAGACGCTCTCCAGATCTGGGGAAGGTGAAGGAGCCAAATAAACTTGGGGAGGAGGTGGGGGGTCTCATCTCATCCCATTAACTACCTCCAGAATGACATGCCATCATGGGAAAGGGGAGGGGGAGGAGGGAGGAGAAAAGGAGGGGAAGGGGTAGAGGAGGAGGGGAGAAAGGGAAGTGGAAAAGGAGAAGAGGAGGGGGAAGGGGAAAAGGAGGGGAGAAAGGGAAGAGGAGGGGAGAAGGGGAGGAGGAGGAGGAGGGAAAAAGGGAAGTGGAAAAGGAGAGGAGAAAGGGAAGGGGAAAAGGAGAAGAGGAAGGGGAAGAGGAAGAGGGAGAAAGGGAAATTGAAAAGGAGAAGAGGGGGAAGGAGAAAAGGAGGAAGGGGAAAGGGAAGAGGAAGGAAGAGGAGGGCAGAAGGGGAAGAGAAGGAGGGGAGAAAGGAAAATGGAAAAGGAGGAGGAGAAGGACTATGGGGTCCTTGGTGCCTTCTGAGCTTCGTTGTTTCCTTGCAGACATTTCATTTCCTAGCCAAGTAACATCATCAGTGTTAGAAGAGAGTGGGGTTTCAGCTCACTTAGACCCTCCTAGAGGGGGAGATTAGAGAAGGACCATGGCGCTTCCGCAAAGAGAAGTTGGAAGCAGTGCCTATTTTCTTTCTACTGTACCCCGTTGCCTTTTGCTCAATGTCCCCCCCCCCCCCTTTGATCTCCCGGCTTCCCTATAGGAGATGAACGAGGACCACAGCACACCCAAGAAGGAGAAGCAGGAAAGGATCTCCAAACACAAAGAAAACCTGCAGCACACACAGGCTGAAGAAGAGGCTCATCTTCTCAGCCAGCAGAGACTCTACTACGACAAAAACTGCCGTTTCTTCAAGCGGAAAACGATGATCCGAAGGCATGAGTTGGAGCAGCAGAATATTCGTGAGGTCTCTGCTTTTAGCCTTTACCTCCCCCCTTCCCCCCATGTCCCCCAAAACTACATGCAAGAGGGCAATACTGAGCAAATCCAAATAGATAGGGTCAGCATCCCTCCCCCCCAAAAAAATCCACTTTAGAAGGTTCTACACCAGAGATCTCCAACTTTGGCCCCTTTAAGACTTGGGGACTTCAACTTCCAGAGACCCTCAGCCAACATGACGCTCCAAAGTATAAGACACACCTAGATTTTGAGGAGGAAAAGAAGGGGGGAAATCTGTCTCTGCCTCCCAGTCAGTTGCCTCCTTGCGCCAAACAAATCTGATTAGTACAAGCAGCTGATTGTTGGTTAAATCGGCCTCCGGACAATCAGCTGTTTCCAGGCTGCAGGGATGGCCATTGCCTATTGCTGCCTCCATGCGCTCCATTTTACGCATCTGCATCCCATTTTCAGCCTCTACGCCCCCCTGTTTTCCACCCGTTCCAATCCCTGCACTTGGAACGAACGGAAAATGGGATATGCGGAGGCCGAAATTGGGGCACGCAGAGGCAGCAATAAGCAATGGCAATCCCTATAGCCTAAAAACAGCTGATCGTCAGGAGGCCGATCCAATGGACAATCAACTACTTGTGCTAATCAGGCTGTGCGGAAGATGGCTGTTTGGTGCAAGGCAGCAAATGGCTGGGAAGCAGGTTTTGGAGCAAAACCAGGAACCTCAAGGTCCTTCCCAAAAATTGTTTTCCTTCACATTCTCCTAAATATTTCAACTCTGTACCTTCTGCTTTAAGTGATTTGTGATAGGTTGAGATGTGGAGCACGGATGTCATTTTTTTGGTAGAAAGAGCTGAAAGTTTAACACCTACCGATAAAGGAGAATAGCTGTAGCTCAGGGTTGACAGGAGGGGAACCTTGGCGCTCTCTGAGCTTGGTGGTTTCCTTGCAGACGTTTCATGACCCAGCTTGGTAACGTCATCAGTTCTGGAAGGGAGTGGGTTTGCAGAGAGGAAGAGGAGGAGGAAGAGAAGGACCGTGGTGTGTGTCCTTGTTGTCTCTGAGCTTGGCTGGTTTCTTGCAGATGTTTCATTAGAAAACTTGGTGACATCATCAGTCCTAGAAGGATGTGAGGTTTGCAGAGAAGAGGAGGAGGAGGAGAAGCAGATAGTCCTCAATTTAGGTCCACATATATTTAGAATATTTGCATCTTAGGGTTGAACTGTGGGGTCCTTGGTGCTCTCTGAGCTTGATGTTTTCTTACAGACATTTCATTACCCAACTAGGTAACATCCTCAGTGCTAGAAGGGAGTGAGGTTTGCAGAATGCAAAAGAAGAAGAAAGGGAAGAGGAGGAGGACTGTGGGGTCCTTGGTGCTCTCTTGAGCTTGCTTGTTTTCTTGCAGACGTTTCTTTACCTAACTAGGGAACATCATCAGTACTGGAAGGGAGTAGATTATTATCTTCAGTACTGGAAGGGAAGAGCAGAAGGAATAGACTGTGGGGTCTTTCCTTGATGCTTTCTAAGCCTGTCTGTTTCCTTGAAGATGTTTTATTACCAAACTAGGCAACATCATCAGTAGACTGACGATGTAATCTAGTTTGGTAACGAAGCATCTTCAAGGAAACCACCAAGTTCAGAGAGCATCAAAGACCCCTGGTTGTCATGCACATTTGCTCATGTGCCATCTACTGGATCTTTTTGAGGAATACACCCTAAGACTCCCAAAGGTTTTGGCTTCGATGCTCAGATTCACGTCTGCAGGATGTTTGGTTTATCTCAGCAAGACTGTGGCAGGAAACTTGGCAACCAGGATGCAGAAAAGTTCTGGAATTCTTTTGGGGACATGAAGCCAAGGTGTCTTGTTTTAGAAAGGTTTACTTCAAGACTTTTCAACTTTGAGGTAGGTATCCCAAAGGTGTTTCTCAAGAGGCAACTAGACTTTCTTGGTTTTTTCCTTGAAGTTTCGCTTTTCATCCAAGAAGCTTCTTCAGTTCTTGGATAAGAAGTGAAACATCTTCAAGGAAAAACAAAGAAAGTCCAGTTGCCTTTTTAAAAAGCACCTCTGGGACAGCCATGATCTCTATAGACATCTAAGGTGAATGGACTTCAACTACTAGAATTATCAGCATGGCCAGCTGTGGAATTTTGAGAATTGAAGTTCACACCTCTTAGAGTTGCTAAGGTTGAGAAGCACTGATCTAGTTGAATGGGAAGAGACAGTTTGGTTTACTGATTAAGAGGGCTGGACTAGGACTGCTGAAATGTGAGGTCCAGATGTCTTTTAGACATGAGGCCAACTTGCTGACCTAGGGCCAATCCTTGTCTCTCAGCCCTGGGAAGAAGAAGGCTGGGGGCAAGCCATTGTTAAAAAATATAGCCAACAAAACTTCTGAAATTTGTCCAAGCAGACACCAGGAGTCAAGACTGACTGGAAGGCACCCCCAAAAATATTTTAATGAGGGAGAAAAGGTCTATTTGCTGCACTGTCTCAGGAGAACCTCCAAACCTTTGACTGTAGATCTTGGGAGTCATATAGTACATGAGGAAGGACAAGCACCTTGACTCATGGGTTTGCAAGTCTCTAAGTCCTCCCTTTGGCTGTGCTTGGAGAGAATTGTGGGAAATTGTGGGAGAGGTCAAATGTGCCATTAGTCTTGACTCCCTGTGAACCCACAAGAGATCTATGTCCAGCTCACCTTGAATTCTGTTGACTTTTATCTACCGCCAGTTTGCTTTGACCGTTAGGAATTCTGATTCTTGTTGAAATTTGGCATGAAATAAACCTGTTGTTGGAGATGACCAGGTGGAGCCCAAGGGAGGAGACAAACAGGTCATCTGCTTGGAATCCCTTCATGTCCACAAGAGATCTAAGTCCAGCCCTCCTTGAATTCCATTGACACATGTCTATTTGAACGTTAGTAGCTCAGATTCTTGTAGAGAACAAGAGCTGGCAACAAACCTTTATATTCATTTTAAACCACCTGGACTTCCTGATTTTCCCAAGCTTGACAACAATGATCTGCTGTTTTTGCTTTGAGTGAAGGGCAAGCTGTCTGTCTCTCTCCTTAGGAAGTGTCAGCTGTCAGGGCTCCAGCATCCAGCCACATTTAATCATGAGTCTCTAGCCGCATCACTCAGAGTTTAAAGATTTATTAGGAGTGACCATGTCAGTGTTGGCTGGATGCAACCCACACTAAACACATCATTCATTTCACCCTTGACACTGGTCTTCCCCCACCCCCTGGATGTATATTATCCAATGGGATACATCCATAGCCAAAAATCATCAATCAGGCTCTCCAGTAATAATCTTGCACGCCAGAAGCTTCGGCCGCCTCGAAATTATCTATGAAGTATTTAAGGAATGCACTACTTCCTTCACTCCCTTTCTGCTGGCAACTTTAAAAAACCAGAGAAATATTTTTGAGTTGACATCAACCTTGCAAGGGAATCCAGTCAGGAAGCACACCAAGAGATATTAGCTCTTTTCTTTGTTGTAAGGTTACCTTAACAGAACTTTGTAAGGGATTTTTTCTACAGTTGCCTTTATAGTCAATAAGCTAAAGAGGGTCTTTTGGAGACATTTGCTACACCCCATTTTCTGCCCAGGGGCTTAGCAGCCTCTTTTCCCTCCATTCCCCTGGCTGTGGGTCTTCCTTCTGTCCCCCAAGGTCGTTCTCACAGACCACGCCAAGAAAGGTTATCCTCACCTCTGTTCCTTGCTCCCCCCTGGATGCAGGAGTTGAACAAGAAGAGAACCCAGAAGGAGATGGAACATGCCATGCTAATACGGCACGATGAGTCGACGCGGGAGTTAGAATACCGGCAGCTGCACTTGCTGCAGAAGCTGCGTATGGACTTGATCCGGCTGCAGCACCAGACGGAACTTGAAAACCAGCTGGAGTATAACAAACGGCGGGAACGAGAGCTGCACAGGAAGCACGTCATGGAGTTGCGGCAACAGCCCAAGAATTTGAAGGTAGTCGAGGGGAATGAGGGTGGGAGCCCAGCCCAGGAAGATTCAGGTGACCCTTCTGGAGCCTGAAGTTAGGAAACTGCCAGTTAAGGTGGAAGGAGGCATCAAGTGGGGACCTAGCTTGGAATTGTTGCGTTGCTGCAAGTGGCAATTAGCTTGACTTCACCTAAGATCCAGGAAGCTTTATCTGGTCATTCCCTGAGGGGAAAGGCAAGCAGTCTGGGGAAATTCTTCTAACATAGGCATAGATAATAATTCTTCTAATATTCACAAGTGGGGACTGGACAGCCACTTGTTTAAATGGTATAGGGTCTCCTGCTTGAGCAGGGGATGGGACTAGAAGACCTCCAACTCTGTTACTCTCCTTTCTGCTATTCCTTTCCTTCCCTCCCTTTCCCTTTCCCCTTTCCTTTCTCTTCCCCTTTCCTTTCCCCTTCCCTCCCCTCCCCTTCCCTCCTTATCACTAGATGTTTTTAAAAAGAGATTGGACAGTCACTTGTCTAAAATGGTAGAGGGTCCCCTGCTTGAGAAGGGAGTTGGATTAGAAGACCTGCAAGGCCACTTCCAACTTTCTTACTCAGTTCATTGTAACATTATTACGGCTACACGTAGCCGACGACGGCTGATCCACTGGGCCTTATTTTTTGTCTCCGTCCTGAAAAATGCTCCCTTCCATTTAAATTGAAACCCACGTAAGCACACAACGGGAGCCTTAAAACGGTTCCTTTGTCGGTTTTGCTTCTCCTCGCTCCTCCTCCGCAGGCCATGGAAATGCAAATCAAGAAGCAGTTCCAAGACACGTGCAAAGTGCAAACCAAGCAGTACAAAGCGCTCAAGAATCACCAGCTGGAAGTGACTCCAAAGAGTGAGCACAAAACTATTTTGAAAAGCCTGAAGGATGAGCAGACGCGGAAGTTGGCCATCCTGGCGGAACAGTATGAGCAGAGCATCAATGAGATGATGGCGTCGCAAGCGGTAAGAGAGGGGGTGGGGTGTGGTGGGGTTGTCTCCAGTCCCTGGGGAAGAAGGGCTCCCCGCCCTAAAAAGGAGTAAAATAAAGGACGCGTTGGAATAATTGAATTGTTTTTAATCCCACCTTTATTAGTGTTTATAAGTCACTCAAGATAGTGGACGTACTTAATGTGTTCTTCCTCCTATTTTCCCCACCACAATGACCCTGTGAGGTGGGCTGGGCAGAAAGAGAGGGACTGGCCCAAAGTCACCCAACTAGGTTTCATGCCTAAGGTGGGACTAAAATTTATAATCTCTTGGTGATTGGCCCAAAGTCACCCAGTCGGCTTTTGTACCTAAGGTGGAACTATAACTCACCATCTCCTGGTGATTGGCCCAAAGTCCACCTAGACAATTTTCATGCCTAAGGCAGAGCTAGAATTCACCTTCTCCTGGCAATTGGCCCAAAGTCACCAAGTCAGCTTTTGTGCCTCACGCAGACTAGAACTTACCGTCTCCTGATGAGCTCCTTAACCATTAGACCAAACTGTGCTAGACCTATAGAAGATCTTGGGAATTGAGTGGGACTATAAGGTGGCCCATCTGACCCAATTCCACATCTTTTAAATCTGTCATGATGGTAACCTCTGAAGATCTGAAACTTTTGAGGCTGATTTTTTTTTTTTAAAAAAAAAGATGCCTTTTCTGCAGGTGGAGACCACGAAAACATAGTTGCCAACCCTGGTCCTTGCCACAAGATAGGAAGAGAGTTCTGACACAAGCGTATATCAGTTGGTGATTTGCCCCAACTGACCAATGACCGTCCTTAAAGTGGTGCAGTGGCCTAGAGGCGGAGTTCTTGCCTCACAATCTGTGAGGCTGTGAGTTCGATCCTAGATAGAGGCAGATACTTCTCTCTCTGGGCACAATGAGAATATATCTGCTGAACAAAACTCCACATCAGTGATAGGAAGGGCATCCGCCCAAGAAACCCTCTGCTAGCTCTCAATTCAGTTGCCCAGACTCCATCCCGCAAGGGATGATGGAGTCGTTAAAAGATGATGATTTGTAGCTCAGGGTTGACCTGAGGGGTCCTTGGTGCTTTCTGAGCTTGGTTGTTTTCTTGCAGACGTTTCATGACCCAAACTAGATAACATCATCAGTGCGTCTGCAAGAAAAGAAGCAAACTCAGAGAGCCCCAAGGACCCCTCAATAGCTAAAATCTTTCTTCCAAATATACAAGCCTGGCTGTAGTGGACCTCCGTCAAACCTCAAGATGTCTAGAGGGAGTCCTCCACACTGGCGACAGGAAAGGCATCTGGCCAGAAACACTCTGCTCCATCCAGTTGCCCAGACTCCACCCCTGCAAGGGGATTACAGGGGTCATAAAAAGGAGATGACCAATGAGCGTCCTTCCCTTGACACTCTTGATGTGCTTCCTTGCAGTTGCGGCTAGACGAGGCTCAGGAAGCAGAATGCCAAGCCTTGAGGCTGCAATTGCAGCAAGAGATGGAACTGCTCAACGCCTACCAGAGCAAAATCAAGATGCAGACAGAAGCACAGCACGAACGGGAGCTCCAGAAGTTGGAGCAGAGGGTCTCCTTGCGCAGAGCACATCTGGAGCAAAAGGTATGGAAATACAGGAGCCATTGAGTTTTGCAGCTAACTAAGATTGTTGGACGAGCAGACAAAAAACAGCCGGGGAAGTGAGTGAAGCCCAGGAAAGGGTTCTCTGGTCAGTCAGTAGAAGGACCATGGCTCATAGACTGGTTTATGATCAAATAAACCACCATTTAGTTTTAGTTTTTGGGCTCACATACCAGCACCCATAAGGCAATGCCCATGTGCCCCCATCCCCCTGTGCATGCATGTGTGATTCAACCCCCGGTCGCCACCACCCCCCGCCGCCATCGCCCCCTTAACTGCACTGCCCCTCCCAGCTGATTCTTCTGTTCACTTCAGCTCTCCCAGTCCAGGAACCAGAGATTGGTGGTGGTGGTGGGAGGCATTTCCTCAGAACCTCCACATCAGTGGTGATATGCTACTGGTTTGGCCCGATTCAGCCGAAACAGGTATCAAAAATTGCTAGTGGTTTGCCCAAACTGATAGTAAAAAAAACCTCCGACAATCAGCTGAGAGGAGGGAAAAAAGCCTCCAACGATCAGCTGATAGAAGGGGGGAAAAGCCTCTGATGATCAGCTGAGAGGAGGGAAAAAGCCTGTAGTGGGACAGATAGGATCCCACTGCTGCTCCACACCACATCTCACCTTCTCTTCCTCCTCCCCCTCTCCCACCCCTCTTCTTTCCCTTTCCAGATTGAAGAGGAGTTGGCTGCCTTGCAGAAGGAACGTAGCGAGAAGATCAAGGTTTTGTTGGAAAGACAAGAACGAGAGATTGAAACTTTTGACATGGAGAGCTTACGGATGGGCTTCGGAAACTTGGTGACATTAGAATTTCCTAAGGAAGACTACAGATGAGATTAAATTCCTTTGGCCATTTTCCTCCCCACCCACCCGCCCACCCCCCCAAAAAATAAACCGAAACCACCAAGCAAAAATGCAAACCAAGGAGGAAAAGAAAAGAGAAAAAAGGAATCTCAAACCAACATTCCCACCACCCCGTGCCCGGTCCCCAAGTTAATGGCCGTGCTCTCTCTCTTTCTGTCTCTTACTGACGTCCCGTCGGACTTAGTGCCTGTATAATTTTAATCCATCAGGGCCTCCCACCTTCCCACCGAGTATCTTGTTTGGAGCAGGACCATTCTTGGCTGTCTCTGGAAACTCATAATGCCTCACAATATCAAATGTCTCTGTGCAAGCCATTTTGGTTTTCTTCTTTTTTTTTCCTTTTTTTAATTTTAATTTTTTTTCCAGTTTAACCTTTTGGTGCAAACTTTTGGAAACTGTTCCAATGAATCCAATCAACCAACCAACCAACCGATCAGCCACGTCAATCCACAAAAAGGGAAGTTCAGGTTTTGCTTTTGGGCACAATCAATTCCTGGATGGCCACCAACCAATGGGGGAAAAAAATAAAAATAAAAAAACACACACACACAAGCCAAACAAGAAAGAAACCAACAAAAATTTCAGAAGGAACCCAGGGAAAAAAACAAAATGAAAAAAAAAAAAAAACCACTCCAAATAAAAAGGATTTCTCTTCTTCTATTTTTTTTTAATTTCCGGAAAAACAAAATTTAAAAAGAAACAAACAGAAGTGTTCCGCTTTTTTCCCCCCAAACAGAAGGGGAGAGGAAAAATAAATAAATAAAAATAACATACCTGGAGATCTCGCAGCCTTACCGTAATTCGCTGCTCCATCTTGTTTGGAGCATAATTTTTTATTTTTATTTTTTTAGTTTTCAAATTTTGTGACCATTTGCTTTTTTATTTTATTTCATTTTCCTTTTCAGTCTTGATTCAACAGGAATAAAAGGAAATTCCGTGGAAAATAATAAAACCGTTTTAAGGAAGAGATCAAGAAATTTGATACCTTTTGCAGAAATAATAATAATAATGATGAATTCTGAATTGTGGTGTACATATCAATGGTCGACATTTCTTCGCGGGTGGGGAGGAAGGGTGGGGGGGGTGGAAAGAGGGAGAGCGTGAACTTTTTTTTTAATTTTNTACATATCAATGGTCGACATTTCTTCGCGGGTGGGGAGGAAGGGTGGGGGGGGTGGAAAGAGGGAGAGCGTGAACTTTTTTTTTAATTTTAATTTTTAATTTTTTATCTTTTTATTTTGGAAAGGGCAAGGCCGGGCCAGCGGGGTGGGTGCGGGGGTACAGTTTGGCCTTGGCTTTTGGCACATTCTTGATTGTATCATAATCATTTTCTGCTGTCGCAGAGGATGTGAATACACTTAAAATAATAATAAATAATAATAATAATAATAATGATAATAATAATAATAAAATTTAAAAAAAAAAGGAGGCCAGAGNCTTAAAATAATAATAAATAATAATAATAATAATAATGATAATAATAATAATAAAATTTAAAAAAAAAAGGAGGCCAGAGGATTCCCAGAGCACAAATTGGGCCTTCTCAAAATTGTGTATTTTGTGTATAGAAGGAAATTTAAGGAGAAATTTACTTATTTTCATATTGTATTTTAACTGTTTCTCTGATCAGAAGTTTTTTTACTATCCTGACGTGTGCCCATTCTCTCTTGAGTTTCGCCATTTCCTTACAGGCGCACGGTCGGAACCCTCCCCACGTCCTCCCTGGCCTCACCCCCCCCCCCAGCCCTGCCTCTTTTTCCAAGTCAATCTTTGGAGTTGAACACTGTCTATCAAAATCACATTACCTTGACCCTTGCCTTCCCCACCCTCTCTCTTGCTCTCTTCCTGGTCCTTGACCTTTGCCCCCTGCTGCCCCTGAGATCCTCCCCTTCTTTCCCATCCCCGATAATCTTGGTCATAAATATTGCATTATTCACTCTTTCAAACTGTGTATTTTCTTACAATAAAAACGGTTTTAAAAAGGTCTTTTCTTTGGCATGCCTTTCCAAGAGCACCCCGGCAAACACACAAAGGGATTTATTTTATTAGTTTTGGGGAGAGCCTGAAACCAAAAAGCCTCCCTTGGAATGGACATTCGCAAATAAAAAGGGGTTGCCCTTGAAATTTGCGGTCTCTTTAGATTAGGAGTTGGGGGGGGGAGGTTGGAGTAGAAGACTTCTGAAGCCCCTTCCAACTCTTTTCTTCTGTCCTTCGTAGCCGAGGAGAGCCTTTGGGGCCATCTCTCGCCATCACCCCACTCCAGCTCTTGGCCCTGTGAGGGAAGATTGGTAGGACTTCCTACTTCGCTTTCATCCCACAGCTACAGAGGTGGAGTCTATGACAACTGGCCACAAGAAAACTCACTGCGGGACAAGAGTTACCAAAGAGGAATGTCGAAGCAGGGTGGAAATGGAATATGAATGACAAAATTTAAAATGGTTCAAAAAAATTACAGCAAATTGTTGCATTGTCCCGCAGCGAGTTGGCCAGGCCAAGTTGCCCCATGCCGGCAGAGAGATGGAGCTTGGCCACGTCTACAATGTCACTCCTTTGCTTGGGGCTCTTGAAGTACCCCCGGAGGGCAAAACCCATGCAGAAGGTAGCAGGCAGGGCCATGATCCCCAAATCCTGGTGTGCTCCTAATGTTAAGCAGTCATGGGCAGCTTCAGACACATAATTCCCATCAAGCCAAGAATAAGCCAACAATGTTATGCAAGAATCGGGAACCCCGTCTTCTCTCCTGGCTAGGAAAGTAGGGGTCGGGGCTGGGAAGACCCCCAGAAAGGGTTGTCAGGGTGACAGGTGGTCACTGAGTGGCAATTTCAAAACAACAAATGAAAATAATGCCAGTTAAAATTAAGCTTAATCTACCCGGATGAATCATTTCTCCATTCATTTCATAATTCCATCTGTCGCGTTGGCCCTGGAGCTTATTCACCACCGTGAAGGTCCAGGCACAGCTGTGATTGAATTTGTGGCTTGATTGGTGCCATATTTAATGACCTTTTGTGGGGGCTCAACATTTTTGAATGGCTTTGACTAAGACGGGTGCAAGTTGTTTTAAGTGTATTGTGCTTTTTCCCCATGGATGTTTGTTTCCGGAGGTTTTAAAGAAAAGATAGGGCAGGCATTTTCTCCGGCATAGTCTAGGATCTCCTGCTTAAGCAAGGATTTGGACTACAAGAATTTCGAGGTCCCTTCCAACTCTGGGCTCAAAAGGACCATAATTTTATAGCAAGACCTGGTTATGGCTACAATGCCCATGAGTTGTCCCTTGTCCAGAAAACTCTAATCCCAGTTCGATCTGGACATGCTTCTGTTGTTGATTTATCCACCACTGGTAGAATATAGTTGTGATGTTTTCAAATAAGTTTGCAAGAAGACTTGGAAGAACCCAAGGTTGAAACCCAACCAGTTGAGTCCTCTCCTTATGACTTCTGCCTTCGTTCTTCTAAATCCAAAGAGAACATTCTGGTGAATAATAAAAGTGGAATTAAAAGAGGCCAAAAAATTGCCAGGGGATTTGTTTTGAAGTCGGCAAAGAAGGATGGAGAGAGTCAAACATTCAAGACAGATGGGAATTTTTTTTTTTGGGGGGGGGGAAGGGTTTTTTAGAGATCTGTGTGGGAAAAACTGGTCATGTCAAAAGGGTGAAATTGAAATGAATGCTGTAAATGTTCATTCTGGGAGGGGGACAATGAGAAGGGGGAAACACCAATGGTGCAGAAATACCAAAAAAATGGTACGGCCAGAGGTATAAAAGGCTGTAATGAACACAGATGGATGTGATTTGCTTCCAGAATGGTGTTGAGATGCGTTTTCCTGTCTTTGTGTAAAGGCTCCATTCTGTGATTGACAGTTGGGAGAACGGTCAATGGGCTGAATGCAAAACCTGTTGGGAAATGTGAAGGGTTTGTTTCTTGTGCCTGGGAAAATATTTTGTCAAAATCCTGATCAAATGAATCAAATTCCGACGGCATTGGGCTGACAGCATGCAACTCAATCCTTGCTCTTCAGTTGTTAAGGGTAAGGTATTTTGGGTTTGTTGCTTCTGAGGAATGCACAAGAATGCGATTCAGCTTGAATGAGAAATGTTTGGGCAAATACGGAGTTTAAAAAGGTGGTTCAGTCTGATTAGAATAGCAGGTAAAGGATGAAAGGACATAAATGATATGCTTGTTACATGATTCATGGAGATGTTTTACATTATGAAGATATTGATGTTGATGATGATGAAGAAGGAAGAAGAAGAAGAAGAAGAAGAAGAAGAAGAAGAAGAAGAAGAAGAAGAAGAAGAAGAAGAAGAAGAAGAAGAAGAAGAAGAAGAAGAAGAAGAAGATCATGATGATATCCACTCAATCATATCCGACTCTTATTCTGTGAGCCAGGTCTTTACAAACTTTCTTTGAGTTGTTGGCCAGTGTCATTTTTAAGGGCTGATCTCAACTTTGATGGTCCATGTTCTTTGGCAGCCTACTTTGCTTTTAACCATTAACTGTTCCAAACAAAATTGCTTTGTCCAGTGAATTACCCTGATGATATTTCACTCTCTGCTTACATCCGACGTTTCATGGCCAAGTGTGCCAGTGTTGTCCAAAGACATTTTCCATGGTCATGTAGCCAACACAGCTATATGCCAAAGGGGCACAGAATGCCGTTACCTTCCCACCAAAGTGGTACCTATTCATCTACTTGCAGTTGCATGCTTTTGAATTGCTAGGAGCTGAAGCAAGGAAGAGGGAGCTCAATCTGTCATGCGGCACCCAGGTCTTAAACCCAGGCTGTCTGTTTTCCAGTTGACCAGCTCAGCTTCTTTACCCACTGACCCACCGCGACCCCTTGCATATATATAATAAAAATAATTATATATATAAAAGATGCAAGAACAGAAACAATGCATTTACTAAATGATTCAAGAAGATGAGATTTCCTTGATCGCTTAGGGCTGCAAAGCACTGTAAAGCAGGATATAAGTCTAAATGCTATTGCTGTTGCTATTTACATATATATCTAGGTTCTACATCAGGAATGTTTCTGATGTTATAAATGTGCTGGTTGATGACATGGATGCTCATGTACCTTTGTATGCATGTGGTGCCACACTGACGCCAATGATTTGCAACAAATGTCAGCTAGATTGCACACTGGATCTGAAAATTAATGTATCAAGGCTTAAGATAGCTGTGCTTGACAGGAAAATGAAGTGAGCAAAGCTCAATGAAGACTAGGACAGTTACCAGATGTGGTCATGTTTATGACTGTTAGCACTTTTCTGCCCCTGACGGGATGCTTGGGGATTCTGGGAGTTGTCGCTGAACAAGTGAAAAAACTTTCCAATTTTGCAGATCTACAAAAACACACCCTTTGGCTGAAAATCCTTCAAATGACCTGCCTTCAATTCAGGCGCTCCCCAGGGTACAAGAGAAAGAGAACAAGGAAGTGGAGTAACAGCCACACTAAGTTATGCCAATGGAATTTATGGGCAAGAGCTTTGCAAGCGACCCATTAAATCCTCCACCTTCAATCTCTCTCTTAACAGCTGCTCAAGTTTGGTTGCATCGTGGCCAACACCTCATAGATGGCATTGTTGGGGAAAGGGCCTATTGTTCCACTTCAACCAATCAGAGAATCTGGAACCACCCCTTCATTTGAATACTGACCATTATATAAGGCAGGGCTCAGAGCTGGCCATCATTCCCAGATGAGTCAGCTTAAGTTGTGCTGATGTCAACATCACAAGCCATGGCTGTTGTCAAAAGAGAGAGGAAGAGTGATGTTCTGAGAAGGAGCTGGCCCAACAAACCAGCCAAGATTGTTACCAAATGTAGCAAGATCCATGCCAAACCCAAGAGGAACATGTGTATTATAAGGTTTCCCAGAAGCAGCTACTTAACCTCCTGCCCTCTGGTGTCCTGGTATTTCAACAGGAAGATGCAGGACGATATCCTTGCCTTGCACAAGAATAGACATTCCTTGGTCCCTTGCATAGCTGACACTCACCAGAAGTTCTCTCTCAGGCTTTACCGGCAACGAAAGCCCCAGCCCTTTTTCCGAGGTGCTTTGAGAGCCACACTCCGGGAAGTGGCCAGAAAGAAACGAGCCAAGTGGGTGATGGAACCTACCAGGAAGAGGAGAAGATACTCCGACAATGAGATCTTCTACAAATTGGCCAAAAGTCCCTCCATATCAGAAGATGCAGATGGGTCTTCTGCTGATGGAGAGGTGGGCGACTTAGCTTCCCATGTTCCTGGGATACCCCAACCAACTGCCAATGAATTGCAAGAAGCTTTCAGCTAAACGATCGGTCCTCACTTCTTCTCGGCATGGCAAGCAAGCTTCAAGAAGAGCTGAGATAGAAGAATAGAAAACCAAGAAGCTACTAACCACCACAAAAGATCCAGTAATTTTGGGGAGTCCCACCTGCACTCATGTTTCAATCCTGTGCCCACTTTTTTGATGAAATTAGTATTTATCAATCCTTAAAAGGGGAGGGAAACATCATTTGAACCATCAGTGAAATCTTGCCACTTGGAGAAAGAAGACTGAGTAGCGCCACAAGAACGAGAAGATGCAGATCTCCCATCATATCACAGCGACAATGAAATAACTCTTGTCCTATCAAATTCCCCATTCCTCAAGGATAACCCATCTCAATATCCCAATAAAAGTAGGATCTTTTGCAATGCAACATGCTGTCTTGTGAATTCTTGTTAAGTTAGTCACATGGTTATGTGAATCTGGCTTCCTTATTGGCCTTTGCTTGTTGGAAGTTCCCAAAAGGAATTCACGTGACCCTGAAACACTGCAACCATCATAAATATGAGTCAGTCCCAGTTGCAAAGTGTCTGAATTTTAATCTCATGACCATGGAGATGCAGCAACAGTCATAAGTGTGAGGACCACTTTAATGTATGCTGATTTAAAGTAACAGTAAAGTTCCTATTCTTTTCTATTCCATATTTTCTATTCTATTCTATTCTCTATCCCATCCTATCCTATCCCATAGTTCAGTGCAGTGGTGGTATTTGAATATTTTTACTACCGGTTCTGTGGGCATGGTTTGGTGGGCATGGCAGGGGAAGGATACTGCAAAATCCCCAATCCCTCCCCACCCCACTAACCTGCTTTCCAGCTCCGTTCTCTGCTGCAGGGCAACCAAAGAAGACCCAGCTGATCAGCTGGGACTCAATGGGAGGTGGAGAATAGATGGGATTGGCAGGGCCAGTCAGAGGTGGGGTTTGCCGGTTGTCTGATCTACTCAAAATTTCCGCTACCGGTTCTTTTGAACCGGTCCAAACCGGCTGAATGCCACCTCTAGTTCAGTGTTGTAACTTTGGCCGCTAAATGAACATGTTGTAGGTGAAGGACTATTTGTGCTGAGCAGATTTTTCAAGACAAAATGACCTGATTGCCTTCACACCTATTTGGATCTTGCAAACGAAAACTTGCACTGAGATTTGCAAAGTTTCAACAGAATTATTAAAACTCTCCTTGAACTCAACGTAGGGGGAAGAGCCTCTACACACAAACACACCTGCCCCGCTGCCCCTGAGTATCCCACAATGAAATGTCCATGTTGTAAAAGATCCAGTTTTATTTATATTTCCCCCCCCCAAAAAAAAACATCCCTTGAATGGTTCAGGACAGGAGACCACCGCTGGCAACAACAATCTCATTGCAGTCAGGACTGAGGGAGTTGGTTTCTCCTTGAGCTGTGTTCTTGCTTCTTCTTTGTCTTCCAGCTATAGATACAACTAATTGGAAAGGTTCAGGGAGAAGGTCCTTCATGCAGGACTGAAAGATCAGCCCAGGTCATTTCCTGAAGGTTGCTGGATCTTTGGAGTAGAGCAGGTTCTTGATGTATCTCTCTCTCTCTTCTATGTTGGTTCTCCTGCACGTTCTTCAAAGAAGAGAGAGGTACGTGTCTTTTAAGTTCCTCCAGTTGGTTCAGATATCTTAAGGGCTACCCCCTCAGATCTCCCTTCGGCGTTGTCTTCTTCTCTTCTTGACAGAGAGTTGGCCAACTTGTAGAAGATCTTGTTGTCCGAGAAGTGCCTTCGCTTCTTGGCTGCCAATGTCCGTTTGGCCCCTTCCTTCTTGGCCATCTCCCTCAAGGCCGCACGTAGGAAATCTGGGCAGCGCCGAGGTTGGGCGTGGGACTTCTTCTTGGACCTACACCTAGCTCGGAAGGGCACCTTAAGGCAGGGGCCACTATTCTTACATGACGGATGAGGTTTGGCCACCTGGGCTGGAATCCTCCCACCCCGTATCCACCGTTCAAAACACCAGGACATGAGAGGGCAATTCATCCGATAACCTCGTTTGGGGAATCTTATGATGCATATCTTTTTCTTGGATCTGACTGGTAACTTCTTCCTTCTTCTGACCAAAGACCTCCAAGGCCTTTTCCTTCTCAGAGGACTCCTCCTCCTCCTCCTGCTCTCTCGGCTCCTCCTAATTTTCACTGGGTTCCTCCTCCTTTTCCCCTTGCTCCTCCCCCTTTTCTGACTCCTCCTCTTCCACCTGCTACTTATCAAATAAGTTCTGTTTTGCATTCTGAGAAGAGCCAGGATTTCAGGTAGCACTTCTTTCTCATTCCTCTTGGTCTTTAGAAATCAGGAGGGTCTCGCGCCAGGTGCGCCCTTATATAGCTTCTTGCATTCAAATGAGGGTCTAGTTTTGTGTCCCCTGATTGGTGGATGGAGAACAATAGTCAAACCAGCTAACCAATAATATCAGACTATGAGCCTTTTGCTCCTGTGTGAGGTTGAAGGGAGGGAGCTCAAAAGATTGGAGGTAGAATTTGAGTCACCTCCCAAGGAGCCATTGTGAAGTTGTATATCTTTCTTTTTTAACAGTTCATTTATATATTTTTCCTTAACATACATAAGTGTTGCTTGGGTCAATTTGCTTACATCATACTATATAACATAATAATATATTAAACATAAGGCATATACAGGGATGGAATTCAAATTTTTAACAACAGGTTATGTGGGCGTGGCTTAGTGGATGGACGTGGCTTGGTAGTCATGTTATTTGCTGGGTATGGCCAACTCAACATCACTCACATCGAGGCACGCATCTCCTTGCCTGGCCTCTCATGACTATGGAGATGCTGCAACAGTCGTAAGTGTGAAAAATGGTCATAAGTCACTTTTTTCAGTGCCATTGTAACTTTGAATGGTCCCTCCACATAAGCAAAGTACCAGCAAAGGAGTGAAAAAATCTCCAGAGACATTCCTGAGACAGGAAGTCCAGTCCTGCCAAGAATGTAATAAGGGCTAACGGAGAGGCAGTTTCTGTAAGCAACCCCAGAATGTTTCCTTCCTGCCTTCCTTACAGGATTAGCCCAGTAATTCCTTCGAACAACCGGTTCTCCAAACTGCATAGAATGTTTACAACCAGTTCTAGCGAATAGGTGCCAACTGGTAGAATCCCACCCCTGGGCATACACAGTAGTATTTTTCCAATTTCTAATTTCTCCTATTGCCCAACCATTGATATAATAAGTCCCATGTTGAATGTGGATGCGGTGGCTCAGTATTTTTGTGTTATATTTACGAAGGGTGATGTTTTTGGATCTGTAATGCCAGTTTTAAGTTATCTTTATTTACTCTTCTTTTAGTATTTTTTATTTATATATAAATATTTTGAAAACAGTGTATTATCCAGGCATTTCATTTTACCAAAAAAAGCAACAAAGAGCAAACTAATAATGATAATAATCTACATGGTAATTATAACTATATTCATATTAGCTTATTTATGATCATGTTCATTAAACTAGCATGCTTATAGTCATAGACAACGTTCATCTTTTACAAGCACATGACAATAATCTTTCTTCATCTAACTTCTACCTCTTATATCTAACCATTGATCAAACCTATCCCACATTAAGTAATACACTCTATCTGCTTTATCTTTTATTTTCAATGTCAATTTATCCATCTCTGTACAATCCAATATTTTTTGAATTATGCTTTCATCTGATGGGGTGTTCTCATTTTTCCAATATTGGACCCATACAATTCTCACTGCTGTCAATACATATGATGACCCAAAGGGGCTTGGCACAAAGGCAACACAGTCAGATAATCAGTAGGAGTCCCTTTATTATCCCCCAACTTTTCCCACATTGTCCAGGTTACCTTATGGCTAGAGAACAACTCTCCCAGGAACAGCCTTGGACTGTAGAAAATTCAGTCCAAAACAGGGTAAACACAAACTGTAACTTAAAATCCAAACAAACCAAACTGAAGTTTGGCAGGGCAGGAGCAGGAATTTCAAACTTGAAAGCATGGCAAAACTCACACAGTTGGGAAGATGCCAGGAATACAAATAAGCCATGATGATACAAGATAAAGTCACATTTGCTCCCAGCAGTCTGCTGCACACACAACTTCCTTTTTTTATATGCACTGTTCCCAGCTGCAGCTAATGAAGGGAATCAGGGCCCTTTCCTCCCCCGTAAGCCATGCAACCCACATTGCTCCCTTCTCCGTTCCTCCCTGTGTGTCCTAGGATGAAGAGGGGGTGGGCCTGGGTCTTCCTCTGAACTCCCTCTCCCTTGTTCTACCTCTCCCCTGCTCTGCCCAGCTGGACTTTGCCCTTCCCCAGTTTCCTCCAAAGCCAATGGAGCCACACTCCCATTCCCTGTCAGCTTCCCCCTCCAAGTCAGATTCCGACAGGGGCATGACAATAGATGTAGCATTAAGTATATAGTCCCTCTATCCTAGCTTTCTAGTATTATACGGAACAGAAATATTTCTGGCTTTAAATCTTCATGTTATTTTTATTTCCTGAAATGGTGGGCCACTTGGGGCCAGCAGAGGGTGGTAAAGAGCTAGGACTCACTCCCTCGCCCCCTGGCTCATCCTTCATCTTATCCTCAGTTTTAGTGCATTACAGGAAAATGCAAACAATTATTACTGGCCTCATTTGGTGCGTGGGGTCTAATCATGGTGTAATCTCGTCAGAAGCCAGCACTTTGGGCTGAAGGGATCTCCCCCTTCTGCAGAAACGGAGGACTTCCAAACCTGTATGGTGGCCAGGGCTGCAGCTCTGCAGATGTGGGGCACTGAATTGGTATGTTCAATTTCCTTTCTTTATTTCCAAAGTAACAGCAACAGGAGTCACAATCTGGAAAATAAATAAAGGATAACAAAACACTCCCATTTGTCCCACAAAACGGAGGTGGTTTTGCATCCGCTCAGAAAGCAAAGGTGTAGGAATTACCCGAGTGAAGGGAAAGAGACCAGGGTGTAGGTTTCTCTTAATTTTTTCCTCCAGGCAAAATTAAATGGCACCTTTGGATTTGAATAAATAAGCAGTGCAGTTTCTCGCGCAGATTTCCTGCTCCTCTCTGTCACTGTGTTTGTGCAACCCACAGCTGGCTTCCGGAATTATAGATAGTCCTTAATTTACAACTATAATAGGGACTAGAAAATTTATTGTGGTTGTTATGATTTTATGAGCATTTTTGCCATGGTCCTATCACTGTGACTTGTGACCTTCCCTCCCTGCTTCCCCACAGACTGTGCTTGTTGAAAGACAGCTGGGGAGATGATTGATAGATCATATCAATGATATGATATGATAGATCATATCTGATAGATCGACTGATGACTGATGACGATCTATGACTGATAGATTGATAGGCAGACAGACAGACATAATGATAGATATGATAGTAGAGTGATAGTTAAATATAGATATAGACGATAGATAATACAGATAGAAATAATGATAATGATAGAGGATAAATAGATAATTAGAAGGGATAGATAGATAGATAGATAGATAGATAGATAGATAGATATAATTACATATATAATGCTAGATGATAGAGAATAATAGAAACTAGTTAGTTATAGTTATAGATATAGACAATGATAGATGATAGATAGGATAGAGATAGATAATGATACAGTACATGATAGTTGATAGATAGATGATAGAAAAGATAGACAATGCTACATGACAGAGATAGAGATAGATATATAGAGATAGAATAATAGGGAGAGAATGTTTATATTTGTGTGTGTGCATATGGTATTCAGCTTTGTTCGGGTATATACCCGCAAAAACTTAAGAAAACACACACACACAAACACACACACACACACACACGGTATTCAGCTTTGTTCGGGTATTTTCTCACGTCATCATAGTTGTGCTTTTAAAGTTGTAGGCAGAATCTCATCTGCCATCATCAGGTTTCTGTATTGTGTTCGTCAGACGAACACCATACATGTAAGTACCCGCAAAAACTTAAGAAAACATAGATAGATAGATAGATAGATAGATAGATAGATAGATGATAGATAGATAGAGTACATTGATGCCAGCAGTCAATTCCAGCATCAAAGGTCTGGAAACACACACACAGACACCCCCCCCTTCTCTGTTCTTTGGGGTCCTGTTTGCTCTTTCTTGCTCTAAATAGAAAATAAAAATACAAATCAGGTGGTGGGAAAGCCAAGTAATGCTTGCAAAGATGCCTGTGTCATTTGCTGCAAAATTGTGCCATGGAGGCAAACCAACTGCATCAATCAAAACCATTTTGGAAAAGCATCCATCAGTTTCTCTTGACCCAAGCCTTCTCCTTTCACCCAGTGTTTATGTCTAAAAATCAAATTGAGGTTGGTTTTTGTGCTTTTAAAATAGTCGGTCTCTGCGCCTGGCCAACGTTTGGCCTTCTGGATCAATCAAGGGATATTCCCATAATATGGGAGGCAAAATGACCACCACCACAAGATGCCTGGAATGGCTGTGAGGGTTTCTTGGCCAAGAGATGGGGGGTGGAGGGCTCTCTGTGTGCTTGGCTGCTTTTTTTTGCAGATGTTTCATGCCCAAACTAGTTAACATCATCAGGGCTAGAAGGGATGGGATGTCTGGAGAGGACGAGAAGGAGGAGGATTAGGGATTCCTTGGGACGCTGTGAGCTTGGTGGTTTTCTTGCAGAGGTTTCATTACCAAACTAGATAACATCATCAGTGCTAAAAGGGAGTAGGGTTTGCAAAGAGGAGGAAGAAGAGAAAGAGGAGGAGAAAGAGGACAACTGTGGGGCCCTTAGTGCTCTCTGGGTTTGGCTGTTTTCTTGCAGATGTTTCATTACCAAACTAGAGAACATCATCAGTACTAGAAGGGATGGGGTGTCTGGAGAGGACGAGAAGGAGGAGGATTGGGGATTCCTTGGGACGCTGTGAGTTTGGTGGTTTTCTTGCAGAGGTTTCATTACCCAACTAGATAATATCATCAGTGCTAGAAGTGAGCGATGTTTGCAAGGAGGGGGAGGAGGAGGAGGAGGAGGAAGTGTTGAATAACTGTAGGGTCCTTAGTGCTCTCTGTGTTTGGCTGTTTTCTTGCAAACATTTAATTACCAAACTAGATTACATCATCAGTGCTAGAAGGGATGGGGTGTGTGGAGAGGGGGAGGAGGAGGAAGACTGTAGGGTCTTTAGTTCGCTCTGAACTTGCTTTTTTCTTCTTCTTGCAGACCTCTCATTACCCAACTGGGGACCATCATCTGGCCAGTGGGCTCTCTCTCAGGTAAATCAGCCTCTTGGTTTACCAAGGGACCTTTGGAGGTGCCAAGTGTCCTGGAACTACATCTCTCAGCAACCCTCACACTTGTGCAGTCTCTCTGGACTTGTAATATCTGGAGGTCCACTGGTTCCTTGTTCCTGCTCTAGAGCCCCACCAAAGCCACCTGGGGGGGGGCACTCACTGGCTTAACCCCTGCTCTGCTGGGACCTTGAATGAACCCTCACCAGGTGAGGGTGATAAAGAACAGGACAGGTAGAGCTCTCCAGCCTTGGCAATGGGAGCTGAAGTAGATCGACGGGGCTGTCTGCCCCTCCGGAGGGGATCCTTGAACAGAGAGAGAGAGAAAGAGAGAGAGAAAGAGAGAGAGAAAGAGAGATAGAAAGAAAGAGAGAGAGATAGAGACAGAGAGAGAGAGAGAGAGAGATAAAGATAGATAGATATAGAGACAGATAGAGATAGAGACAAATGGATAGATAGGGATAGGTAGAGAGAGAGAGAGATAGGTCGAGAGAGAGAGTGAGAGGCAGACAGAGATAGAGAGATAGGTAGAGAGAGAAAGAGAGAGAAACACAGAGAGAGAGAGAAATAGAGAGAGATAGGTAGAGAGAGAGAGAGAGAGAAAGAGAGAGAGAGAAACAGATAGAGATAGAGAGATAGGTAGAGAGAGAGAATATCTATCTATCTATCTATCTATCTATCTATCTATCTATCTATCTATCTATCTATCTATCTATCTTAGACAGATTACGGATCGGCCGGCCCGCTTCTTCGCGGGGCGTTCTGCGTAAGCTCAGAGGCGAGCCCGACGCTCGAGCGGCGGCAGGCTGGGTGAGAAGCTGGCATCGATCCATGCGGGGGACGTGGTGCCCGGGAAGGGGCGGGAGGGAGGAGGGAGGACGGGCGGCTGGTTCTCTGCGGTTTCTAGCCGCCTCCAGAGGAGGGGCTAGGGATTCCCCCCTCCCCTCCCCACCTCCTTTCCCTCTCCCCCTTCCCTCGGTCCCCCCCTTTCCCCGCCCCCGCCAGCATCTCGCCTGCGCCATTCTTGCTCAGGGGCAGCGCGCAACAAGGCGGGGAGGGGTCCGGACCACTTGGGTGAGGGGGGGGCAGAGGAAGGCTGCGGGGGGGGG